>WOXC01007561.1:0-133660 GCA_011680675.1 Gymnobelideus leadbeateri | reverse complement strand
ATTTTATATCCTGCAACTTTGCCAAATTTATTTATTGTCTCAAGTAGTGTTTTACTTGATTCTCTAGGATTCTCTAAGTATATCATTATATCATCTGCAAAGAGTGATAGCTTGGTCTCTTCTTTGCCTAATTTGATTCCTTTGATTTCTTTTTCTTCTCTAATTGCTACTGCTAACATTTCTAGTACCAGATTGAATAAAAAGGGGTGATAGTGGACACCTTTGTTTCACTCCTGATCTTATTGGAAATGCTTCTAGTTCAACCTCATTGCATATAATACTTGATGATGGGGTTTTAGATAGATGCTAGCAACTATTTTAAGGAAGGCTCAATTTATTCCTATACTTTCTAGTGTTTTTAATAGGAATGGATGTTGTACTTTGTCAAAAGCCTTTTCTGCATCTATTGAGATGATCATGTGGTTTTGCTAGTTTTGTTGTTGATATGCTCAGTTATATTGATGGTTTTCCTAATATTAAACCATCCTTGCATTCCTGGAATGAATCCTACCTGATCAGGGTGTATTATTTTTGTGATAAGCTGTTGGAGTCTTTTGGCTAATATTTTATTTAGAATTTTTGTGTCTAAATTCATGAGGGAGATTGGTCTATAATTTTCTTTCTCTGTTTTATCTCTTCCTGATTTAGGAATCAGTACCATATTTGTGTCATAGAAAGAGTTTGGTAGGACTCCTTCTTCACTAATTTTCCCAAATAGTTTGTAGAGTATTGGAATCAATTGTTCTTTAAATGTTTGATATAATTCACTAGTGAACCCATCTGGCCCTGGAGATTTTTTCCTAGGGAGTTCATTGATGGCTTGTTTGATTTCTTTTTCTGAGATGGGGTTATTTAGGTAATTCACTTCCTCTTCAGTTAATCTGGGCAACTTGTGATTTTGTAAATATTCATCCATTTCACTAAGATTGTCATATTTATGTGCATACAATTGGGGAAAATAATTCCTCATTATTTTTTTGATTTCCTCTTCATTGGAGGTAGATTCACCCTTTTTATTTTTGATACTCATAATTTGGTTTTCTTCTTTCTTTTTTTTATCATATTGACTAAGGGTCTATCAATTTTGTTAATTTTTTCATAAAACCAGCTCTTGGTTTTATTTATTAATTCAATGGTTTTCTTAATTTCAATTTTATTAATCTCACCTTTGGTTTTCAGTATTTCTAATTTAGTACTAAATTGGGGATTTTCGATTTGTTCTTTTTCTAGCTGTTTCAATTGCATGTCCAATTCACTGACCTCCCTTCTCTCTGCTTTAATTAAGTATGCACTCAGGGATATAAAACTTCCCCTGAGAACTGCCTTTAGTGCATCCCACAAATTTTGGTATGTTGTTTCATTATTATCATTCTCTTGAATGAAATTATTGATTGTTTCTATAATTTCTTCTTTGACCCACCAATTTTTTAGGATTAAATTGTTTAGTTTCCAATTAGTTTTTAGTCTATCTTTCCATGGCCCTTTATTGCATATAATTTTTATTGCATCATGATCTGAGAATGATGCGCTTACTATTTCTGCCTTTCTGCACTGGATTGTGAGGTTTTTATGCCCTAGTACATGGTCTATTTTTGAGTATGTACCATGCACTGCTGAGAAGAAAGTAAATTCCTTTTTATCCCCATTCAGTTTTCTCCAGAGATCCATCATATCTAGTCTCTCTAAGATTCTATTCACCTCCTTAACTTCTTTCTTGTTTATTTTGAGGTTAGATTTATCGAGTTCAGAGAGGGGGAGATTAAGGTCCCCCACTAGTATAGTTTTGCTATCTATTTCTTCCTCTAATTCCTTTAACTTCTCCTCTAGGAATTTGGATGCTATACCACTTGGTGCATATATATTAAGTAGTGATATTGCTTCATTCTCAATGGTGCCTTTTAGTAGGATATAGTTTCCTTCCTTATCTCTTTTAATTAGATCTATTTTTGCTTTTGCTTTATCTGAGATAAGTATTGCTACCCCTGCTTTTTTTACTTTAGCTGAGGCATAATAAATTTTACTCCAACCTTTTACCTTTACCCTGTGGGTATCCCTTTGTTTCAAATGTGTTTCTTGAAGACAGCATATTGTAGGATTATGGTTTTTAATCCATTCTGCTATCCGCCTCTGTTTTATGGGAGAGTTCATCCCATTCACATTCACAGTAATGATGACTATCTGTCTCTTCCCTTCCATCCTATTCCCTCCCCTGTTTATGTTTTTGTTTATTCCTTCTCCCTTCCCCTCCTTGAAGTTTTCCCTTTTGACCGCCCCCTCCCTCAGTGTTCCCACCCAGTGACCCCCTTCTTAACCTACCCTCTCCCCTTACTACTATTTCCCTCCCTTATAATCCCTCCCTTTAGTCTCCTCCTTTTCACCCCCCCCTTACCCTCCCACTATCTATAGGACACAACAAATTTTTATACTTATCAGAGTAAATTACTCCCCGTTTGATTCCAAACCAATGAGAGTAAATTTCAAACAATGCTCCTCTCCCTCCCTCCAATTCCTCTATTTAATGAATTTATGTGTCTATTCACGTTAGATTCTTAAACTTCACTGATTAATTTGATCCTTCTTTGAACCAGAACCAGTGAGAATAGTGTTTAAATGATGTTCCTCTCCCTCTTACTTTCCCTTCTTCTATAGTGTGTTTTGATGCCTCTTCAGATGGCATATTTTACCTTTTCCTAGCTCATCCTTTCCTTTTTCCCATTACAGTACCATTGATCCCCTTAATAGTCTTTTTTTTTTTTTAGACTCCATGTTAGTGCATTCATACCCACACCCTCTAAGTATAACCCTTTTGCAGGTCATGATAATCATAGAGATTTCAAATATTGACAGTTATCAGCTCCACATATAGGGATGTGAACATTTTGCTCTTGTTGCATCCCAAGTAATGAGCTTGTGTTTGTGGGTGTGGGTATGTGCACTTCTGCATGTGTGAGTCTATGTTACCCTTGTTTACCTTTTTATGTTCTTCTGGAGTCTTGTAATTGGAGATCAAATTTTCCATTGAGCTCTGGCTTTTTCATTAGGAAAGTCTGGAAGTCCCTTACTTCATTAAACGTCCATCTCCTTGCCTGAAAGATTATGCTCAGTTTTGCCGGGTAGTTAATCCTTGGTTGTAGTCCTAGCTCTCTTGCCCTACGAAATATCAAATTCCAGTCCCTCCGCTCTTTTAATGTAGAAGCTGCTAGGTCCTGTGTGATCCTAACTGTAGTTCCTCGATATTTGAATTGTTTCTTTTTGGCTGCTTGTAGAATTTTTTCTTTAATCTTATAATTCTGGAATTTGGCTACTATATTTCTTGGAGTTTTCAGTTTGGGATCTCTTTCAGGAGGAGTCCGGTGAATTCTATCAATAGCTATTTTATCTTCTGATTCCAGGACCTCAGGACAGTTTTCTTTGACAATCTCTTGGAGGATGTTGTCTAGACTGCTTTTCTCATCATGGCTTTCTGGTAGACCAATAATTCTTAGGTTGTCTCTCCTGGATCTGTTCTCTAGGTCAGTTATTTTTCCAGTGAGATATTTTACATTTTCTTGCAATTTTTTGATCATCTTGTTTTTTTCGATTGACTCCTGCTGCATCATAGAGTTCTGAGTTTCAGTTTGGTTGTATCTAATTTTTAGTGAATTATGGTCTTCAGTAAGTTTTTGAAGTTCCTTTTTTAGGGAGGTATTTTCTTTTTCCAAGTTGGTCATTGCCTCCCTGATTTGGTCTTTAAAATTTTTCTTAAGCTCCTCCAGGAATGCTATTTGGGCTTGAGACCAGATCATGTTTCCTTCTGTGGTCTCTGGTGTGGGCAGAGAGTCTATATTGTCCTGTGTGTTTTGTTGTTCTTGCCCTGCATAGTATGCTCGAATAGACTTTCTTGCCTTCCCCTTCTCCTTTTCAGCTTCCTTCCTTCCCATTGTGACTTCCTGTTTCTTAGTGTCTCAGGCTATGAGTTTGGGGCCTGATCCTTGACTTTGAATACCTCTGGGTGGCTAGTTTATGGCTAAGTCAGGGAAGTCAGTGAGGAATGTAGATGTGTAGGTGGGGTTGAGTCTGACCACTTCAGATTTCTGCCTCTATACCCCTGGGCTATAAGTAGGCTTTTGTTGGTGAGGTGAGGTGGGGCTAGTTGGGTCCCCTCCCTCTCTTCTCTTCAGATTCCTGGCTGTCTCAGTTACACCCTTTCTTGGAGATTCTCAAGCCTGAGGCTATTTCCATTAACTTGGGATTTCAGTCTGGGTGGGAGACTTATCTTTGGGTTTTCTGCTTCATGAAGGAGGGATGGGAGGATCGGAGCAGCTAGAATTTACTTTGCCATTCCAGCCCCTGTATCATACAGGCAGGCAGTTTCTAAATTTCCAGGCTGGGGGCTGAATGCAGCCTGAGAAGCCACTCTCTCCACTGGGGGCCCGACTCTCCTACCTGGCTCCAATGATCCGTTCCCTCTGTGAGATGACTGCGATTCGTCCTTGGTAAGTCTGCAGGCTGGGGCTTTTTCTCTCTCTGGTGTAGTCTGCTTGCCTGCTCTTAGGTCTGAGCTGTGCAGACCCCACGCGCTCTGCGCTCGACCTGTGCGGGCACTCTGGGCAACCTCCTGTGCTGGATTCTGCCACACTCTGTCTTCCACTGGGCTTCGTCACTCCGGAATCTGCTCAGATTTACCCTTTTGGACTTAGTGACAGAGGAGCTCAGCGAGGTTACTGCTTCCTTTCCGCCATCTTGGCCCTCTTTTTCTTTTTCTACCTAAATAGGTCAACTTTGATAAGTTACTTTTGATTTCTTTTCCCTGATTACCTTCTCAAGCATCTCTTACTTCTTGTGTCTGCATGTCAAATTTTCTATTCAACTCTGATTTTTTCCTCAAGAATGCTTGAAAGTCCTCTATTCCACTGAATGACCATATTTTCCCCTGAAACAAAATGCTCAGTTTTGCTGGGTAGGTGATGCTTGGCTTCAATCCCAGTTCTTTTGCCCTCTGGAATACCACATTTCATACCCTTCAATCCCTCAGTGTAGAAGCTGACAGGTCCTATGCTATTCTGATTGTGTTTCCATAATATTGAAATTGTTTCTTCCTGGCTGCTTGGAGTATTTTCTCCTTGATCGGGGAATTCTGGAACCTGGCTATAATATTCCTGGGAGTTTTCTTTTTGGGATCTTTCTCAGGAGGTGATCTGTGGATTCTTTCAACCTCTATTTCCCCCTCTGGGTCTAAAACATCAGGGCAATTTTCCTTGAGAATTTCTTGAAGGATGGTTTCTCGGTTCTTTCTTTGATCATGGCTTTCAGGTAGTCCAATAATTTTAAATTGTCTCTCCTGAATCTATTTTCCAGGTCAGTGTTTTTTTCCCATGAGATATTTCACATTGCCTTCTATTCTTTCATGTGTTTGGATCTGTTTAATAGCATCTTGATTTCTCATAAAGTCACTAGCTTCCATTTGCTCTAGTCTAACTCTGAAGGAATGAATCTCCTCAGTGAGCTTTTGAGATTCTTTTTCCATCTGGTAAATTTGGCTTTTTAAGGCATTCTTCTCCTCATTGCCCTTTTGGGCCTCCTTTGCCATTTGAGTTATTCTATTTTTTAGGGTGTTATTTTCCTTAGTCAGGCTGTTGACTCTAATTTCATACTTTTCCTGCATCCTTATCATTTCTCTTACCAATTGTTCCTCCACTTCTCTTATCTGCTTCTTAAGGTCCTCTTTGGCCTGTAACCTGCTCATATTTTCCTTTGGGGCTTTTGGTGCAGGATTTTTGACCTCACAGTCTTCCTCCTGTTCCCTGCTTCGATCCTCTTTGCCCCCAAAATAGGAGTCTAATGTTGCATTTTTCTGTTTATTTTGTTTCCTTTGCCTAGGCATGTTACCAATTAATTACTTGACTTTTGGGCTTGTTGCCACAGTAGGACTCTGCCCCCAGACAGGGGAGCTTCTGTCCCAAAGTTGGGGTCTTCACAACTTCCACTTCTGGCAAATTGGATGCCCACCCCACACCTCCCCCCCCAGATCTCAATCCAGATCCAAGCAGGTTAAGGCAAGAGTGATTAACTACCAAGACTGATCACTAGATCTCTCTACAGTTCGGAGGCCAGGAGCTGATGCCGCCACTGAAGCTTCAAAATGGTGAGTGTGCCATATCTCCTCAGTGGCTTCTGTCCCCCAGGGGAGGAAGCTGACCTGTTCCCCAAATACTGGTCCCAAAGTTCATAGGGCACTAACCTCTTACCTTGTCCTAGGCACGTCTGTGTTGATAATTCTGGAATCGCCACAATTGCCAGTGTTCTGGGGTCCCTCCAGCTGGCTGCTGGCCTGACCACCCTGGGGCTAAAACCATGGCTCATGCAGACCTGGGCTCGGCTCTCCCCCTCTTGGCTGTCTCCCACCAACCAGAACATTGTGCTGGCCCTACCTGCAGAGCTGCTGGGCTGTCCTTAGTGGGAGGTTAGCTTCTCTGTGTTGTTCTGTGGGTGCTGGGGCTACAGAAGTTGTTCAGAGTCCCCTTTTACATGGTTTGGAGGTGGTCTGGTGGGAGAGCACCTTGGAAATGCTGTTTCTTCTCTGCCATCTTGGCTCTGCCCCCTCCAATTTTGCCTTTTTGTCTCCTGTGCCTAGGTCAATGTCTTATGCATTCACATAAGCATTTGAAAAATATTTCTTGAATTTAAATAAATTTTTTGGTCTCAGAAACCTTATTGGATAAAGCAAAAAACCTTTTTTTTTTAGCTCCTGAAGGCATTTTCTATAGAATTCCCATTTCTATTGGTCCTTTTGGCCCAGGGACTACCTTGTTCAAAAGGTTCTGAATCTTATTTCCCTATTCATTTAATTAGCTGGCAAGACGTAGATCTGTGCCTTTTTTTGTTTGTTTTTGTTTTAGCTTTTGAATAAGATTGTTTTGATTCCATTTTTTTTTGTTTTATCCTATAGATCTGAAGCAATTGTCACATTTTGTTGATTTATGTGACATTTATTGAATGGCTATACAAGGCAGTATTCCTGAGATTGATGTGTGTGTGTGTGTGTGTGTGTGTGTGTGTGTGTGTGTGTGTGTGTTTGGGAGGGTGAGTGATGGAAGGAAAAACTGTTGTCCTTTATCAGAAAGCTTCAGTTTGTTTATTCAGGCTTGTTGCTCATCTCAGAATGTAAAGAAATTAAAAACAATATGTCTGCTTTATTTGCTAGGTGAACTGCTATAAGCCATAGCACAACATAGAAGTTCCCTAGTAAATCATAAGATAATAGGTTTCCATATTTATTAGCATTACAAAATTGATTTAAAATGGCTGTGTATATTTTAGGATCTGAGTTTAGAGATAATAATTGCCCTTCTTTTCCATTCACATAAAACTAAACTAGGGAAAAAATAAACTTCACCTTTTACATATAAAATTTGATTATTACATGAGATTCCCATGTACTAATATTGTTTTCCAGATTTATCACTCTCCTCAGTCTCCTTTGGAATTGAAAGATTGGATAAGCTTGTTTGGGCAGTGATTTATCTATTTTATTTGACTTTTAGTATTTAATGCTTTTTTTTTAAAGTCAGGGTTTAGGACTTTTTAGATATTGACCCTTAATTTTCATGATATGATTCAATATTCACATTTTGTCATTTTTTTTAGTTCCCTAATATAAGTTCTTATTTTCTGCCTTCTGGATTCCTGTCTCTGATTTGTCTCCCTGCCTCCAGATACTTTCCTTTCTTGTATACCCATGCTATCCCAATTTTTCTAATATCCTCCTTTTCACCATAGTATTTTCCTGTGAAACAACATAAAATTGCTTCCAATGGCCTGCTCTATCAAACCCCAACTCTTTTTTGCTTTCGGGTTCTCTTACCTCTTACCCCACCATGTCTACCCAATTTTATCTGTTAGTATTTCACAATAAAAATATTTTGCTCCAGTCAAGCTGATCCCACTGAAATAGGCCACTCTTTTCTCTTCCTCTCCCCACACCACTTATTGAAATTGACCAGGTTAATTACCATTCACTTTAGTTTTATTGTCTATATTATTCAATTGCCATTGTATATTTTCCAACTTCACTTCCACCTGTTCAAATTTTCCCAGTCCTTTAGGGTCTAGCTTAAATCTTGCCAGTTACATTGCATCTTCATCTTTTCCAAGCTGTGTTGATAGTGTCTTTCATTGAACCATAAGTCTCTGATTAGTGTGAATAATGAACCTCAGAAAGTGGTTGCATTATTCAAATTCACACTATTTTAAGTTATATGTATGGCATTTATGACCAGCACTTCAATTATTTTCCTGTAGATTAATTTCCTTTTTGATGTCTTCCAGAATAATTCATAAGTTTCTTGACGTCAGAAACCATGTTTCATACTTCTTTTATTTCCCTCCCAGAAACTGGTCCAGTAATGGGCACATAGAGATTTGTGATGAATATTATTCATTAAAACTCTCAAAGATTTTAGATTTAAGTAGAGATGGTAGAGGGTGATAGATCTAGTACTGGACTTGCAGAAGAATGTGATTCAAATCTGAGATCACAAAGTTGGCAGTTACATGACTATGGTCAAATCATTTAACCTCTCTGAGACATCCGCATTAAGTGGATGTTATAAGCTCTACATGCATTGACCTTATTTCATTAAGATCCAGAATAATACAAAGTTTTCTTAATGAGATCCAAAACAACTTAAAAGGAGGCAGTCTAATAATCAACAAAGGAAAAAGTGAATGACATATGCTTATTAACCAAATTGTACTTGCATGGAAATTTAAATATTGAACATAAAACCCACTGAATTACTTCATTAGTACATGTTTCTTAGATAGACACTGCAAACAGATATTTTTCTGAGTCCAGAATTGAATGGGAAGAAGAGAGCAAGGTAAAATGCATTTGAGAAACTGCATAGAAATGTCAATAATACCAATATGTATTCTGAAACTGAATCCCATACTTTAAATACCATTATCTGGCAGTGATACTATATGACTATGAATCATGGACTGTGAGAACCTCTGAAGAATTCAAATTTAAAGTGACCCAAAAGTCAATAAAAAGATACATGAAGGGTACAAACAGACCTTATCACATTACCTTTGATGATGTGCCAAGCCATATATTTTTTAGGAAGTGGTATGAAACATATATGGAAATGTAAGGAAAGAAAATCACTGTATATGCCAAGAAGGGAGGACTGCAAATTGTCAGCCCTGGTGTAGCACTGATACCCCTTTAATGTTAAAAGGCCTGGAGAAGGAACTTCAGTGTGTTGGCTGGATCTAATATAGACAATTTGTAATAAGACATGAAATAGGGTTGCAGCAGATAAAAAGGTGTGGGAGGGTCGTTAGAGGTATCAAAATCAATGAGTTACAGAACCATTGGAGTTTTAGTATTATCATGTACACCCTTTATCAGCAAACTCATCTCACCTCAAAACTTCAGCAGAAGTTCAGAACTATTTTGTCAGCATCTCTCTTCAGTAAAACCACTTCTATTTCTCAGAAACTTTACTGAGCTTTATGTTTAAGTGTCATTTTAAAGTGACTACTTCTAGAGATGATTCTGGTCATTTTAAGGAAAGTTTTGTTATAATCTGTGATATTTGTAATTCTAAGCACTGTAGTGGAAGCAAGTTTCAGAATTTTCTGTTTGCTAAAGAAATGATTGTATGCATATTTCAGTTCATTCAAGACCCAGAGGAGAAGGCAGGAACTTAATGGGGAAAATTATGGGGTTTAACATTTTTAATGTTAAAGGACACACTGTGACTATAATCTTTTTTTAAAATCTATTTTTGTTGCTATGAATGGAAAACAAAAGTTGTCTCTTTTCCCTGATGTAACTACCAGCCCACCATGGGACTACCACTTATACTTCCAAGATTTCTTTTTTTTCCTTTTTCACTATTTATTTATATACATATTTTAAATGAAATTTTATGTTTCTTTTTAGTTTACATCATTCATTTCCACAAGATTTTGAGTTACAAATTTTCTCCCTGTCTTTCCCCTACCCACCACCCCAAAACAGCAATCCCCTTGTATACCCCCTCCCCCAATCTGCTCTCTCCTATATCCTCCCAATTCCCCCTCCCCCTCCAAGGGCAAGATGGATCTCTATACCCCAGTGCCTGTATATCTTATTTCCCAGTTGCATGTTTTAAAAAATGTGTTTTTTTAACATTTAATTTTAAAACTTTGAATTGCAGATTCTTTCCTTTTCTCCTTTGTCACCCATTGTTACTGGGAAGATAAGCAATTCAATATAGGTTGTACATGTGTAGCTAATGCAAAACATTTCCATAGTGGATATATTGTAAAAGACTGACTATATTTCCCTCCCTACAATCCAACACCCCACTTGTTCTATTCTCTACTTTGATCCTGTCCTATTTCAAAAGTGTGTGCTTCCAACTTCCCTCTCCCCAACCTGTCCTCTCTTCCATCATACCCCCTCTCATCCCCTTGCCCCCTTCTCTCCTGTAATGTGAGATACCCTATTTAATATGTATGTCATTACCTCCCTAAGCCAAATTCAATGAAAGTAAGGTTGACCCATTCCATTTTGCCCTCCTGTTCTTTCCCTCCATTGTAACAGTTTTCCCTTGCCTCTTCTATATGAGATAATTTATGCCATTCTGTCTCTCCCCATCTCCTCTCATTATGTTCCTCTCTTACCTCTCAGTTTCACATTTTATATATCATCCCTTCCTATTCAATTATTCCTGTGCCCTCTATACATGTATACCTGTACACATATATACACACTCACATATGTATTCATACACCCATATACCATCCTATATAGACAGATATATGTATGTGTATATATATATGTATACTTATGTATGTATACATAAGTATGTGTGTGTATATATATATATACACACACACACACATTTATATTGCTTTCAAGTATTCTCATACTAAGAAAAATTTCATAAGTTACAATGATCGTTTTTCCATGTAGGAATGTAAATAGTTCAACTTTTATAAGTTCCTTATGATACATTTTCCCTGTTTACCTTATCATGCTTCTCTTGCTTCCTGTATCTGAATGTCAAATTTTCTATTCAACTCTGGTGTTTTCATCAAGAAAGATTGAAAGCCCTCTATTTCATTGAATGACCATATTTTCCCTTGAAACATGATACTTAGTTTTGCTGCATAGGTGGTTCTTGGTTTTAATCCCAGGTCTTTGGACCTCTGGAATATCATATGCCAAGCCCTTCAATCTCTCAATGTAGAAGCTGCCAGATCTTGTGTTATCCTGATTGTGTTTCCACAATATTCAAATGGTTTCTTCTTGGCTGCTTGTAATATTTTCTCCTTGATCTGGGAATTCCAGAACCTGGCTATCATATTTCTATGAGTTTTCTTTTTGGGATCTTTTCAAGAGGTGATTGGTGGATTCTTTCAATCTCTATTTTGTCCTATGGTTCTAAAACATCAGGGCAATTTTCCTTGAAAATTTCTTGAAGGATGGTTTATAGGTTCTTTTGTTGATACTGCCTTTCAGGTAGTCCAATAATTTTAAAATTTTCTCTTCTGTATCTATTTTTCAGGTCAGTGGTTTTTCCAATGAGATATTTCACATTGCCTCCTATTTTTCATTCTTTTGCGTCTGTTTAATAGTATCTTGTTTTCTCATAAAGTCACTAGCTTCCATTTGCTCCAATCTAATTCTGAAGGAATGATTCTTGTCAGTGAGCTTTTGAGATTCTTTTTCCATCTGGCAAATTGGGCTTTTTAAGTCATTCTTCTCCTCCTTGGCTTTTTGAGCATCTTTTGCCATTTGAATTAGTCTATTTTTAAGGTGTTATTTCCTTCAGTCAGGTTGTTGACTCTCATTTAATAATTTTCTTGCATTGTTCTCATTTCTCTTCCCAATTTTTCCTCAACTTCTTTTACTTGGTTTTAAAAATCTTTTTTAAAGCTCCTCTATGGCCTGTAACCTATTCATATTTTTCCTAGAAGCTTTTGATACAGGAGTTCTGACTTTGCTGTCTTCCTCCTGTTCCATGCTTTTATTCTTTGTATCCCTAAAATAGGAATCCATAGTCGGATTGCTGAGCTTGCTTTGCTTCCTTTGCTTGCTCATGGTGCCACTCAACTACTTGACTTTTTTTTTTTTTTTTACCACAGTAGAACTCTGCTTCCAGAGAGGAAAGCTTAGTCCCAAATCACTGGGATTTTTGCAGTTGCCAGAGCTATTAGTTGGGTGACCTCTCTGAACCATCCACCTGCTCTGGCACCTGGTCACAAACCTCAGGACCTCCACCCTAGACAGTGATTCAGTTCCAAGCAGGTTAAAGCAAGAGTGATTACCCCTCAGAATGGTCCCCCTACAATCTGCATGCCAGGAGCGCTGAAGCAGCAATATAGTCTTGGTCACCACACCTCAGCCACTTCTCCCCCTGGGAGTAGAGGCTAGACTGCACTCCCAGACCCACTGTTCCCAAAATTTACACTGACCTTTCACTTTGTCTTTGGCATTTATGGGTTGATAATTCTGGAAACCACCACAGCTGCTGTTGATCCACTCTCCTGAGGTCCACTCCAGCCATGGCTGGTTTGGCTTCCCTGAGGCTAAAACTGAGAGTTCCTGTGAAGCTGGGATCTGCTTCCAGCATTCTGCAATGGACCCTTCCTGTCCACCTGCTAGGCTGCCTATAATGGGAGATTTATTTCTCACAGTTATTTTGTGGGTTCTGTAGCCCTAAAGTTTGTTCAGAGTCATTTTTTAGGCATTTGAGGTGGTTATGGGGGGGAGCACACAGAACTTTCCTGCTTCTATGCCATCATCTTGGCTCTGTGCTCCCCCTGCCCCCCAGATTTCTTTGTGCTATCTAAATAAAGAACTAGGAAATAAGATAGTAAAGAGTAATAATGACCAAGTAAGAGACCCAAAATAAGGGGATATGTGATCCTAGTATAATATTTGTACCAATACATGAGAGTTTTTAATGCCAAGAAATTCTAAAGACTCAAACTCATTCCATATTATAAAATCTGACTCTAAGATAATTATTCATGGTAATATGGAAATATATTTCTTCAATTCTGGTCCACAGAATAAAACCAAAATAAAATCAATGTAATAATATAAGAAACTTTCCAAAACATATTTTAGATATATCTAGCTCCAAATGTATATTGTACTTTAATGTTGCTATTTTAATAGCTTTATAAAGTTATATGCATATTTTAAAGGTATTTTTAAAAATTCATAGTTTTCTCCTAAATTTTAAAGAATAACCTATCTTATCTTTTGGACTTAGGACTATACATTTAAGAAACTCATACTAATATACTGGCAACTTACCTGAAATCTAGATCAAAATCTTCTCCCCATGAGGAAAGATGTAGTCTTTCCCCTGTTGGTCTTACAAAGATAAAGTTATAGAAGTTTTTCTAAACCTGTAGGTCACATATCCAAAGCAAAAAATAGTTTGAACTATGAAGTTGAATTAATATTCTGTTATATTAATCATTTTTAATTGTGATCTGCTTTTTTTCCTCCTATTTTCTGTAAAGGTCCAACTCAGATTAAGGTAAGTTTCTGAACAGGGCATGGCTGATTGTTGAGATTATGCCTAGTCCTCAAAGAACATGCTAACGTGCTCATCTACTTTGGGTGGGATCCCATCCAATTAGGAGACCTAATTTCTATTTAGGATATAAAGAAAGTCCAACCTGGGCTAGCTCTTACCCTGAAGGAAGAAGTCTTTGTCCTTAGTGCCCTATATTGGAATTTAGGGTGACCCAGCTCAAGGAGAAAACTGGCCAGAGACATCCAGATTGCTGAAGGCTACCCACGTTCTCAGTAGCATGAATTGAAGACTTTTAGCCCACCCTCCCATTAAATTCTATCAATTTGAGTTGATTTTCACTTATCAGGGGAATTCCCTTTCAGAAGGTATTTAGAGCATTTCAGTTTCCTTTGTGGTCTTTGGTTACTTAGAGGAACTACTGACCGTCAATTAGTATAGCTAGTATAATTAATAAATTATATATTACCCAGAAATTCTGTCTCTTGGGACTTTATGTCAAAGCCAAATTATTCCACCACAAATAGAGAAATAAAATGACATATTTCACTCTGGTGGCTAAATAGTCACTCAGGAGAATTTGAGATAAATTTGTTAATTATCACAATGTGCTATACACAGGAAAAATGTGCGGAGAGATGATGAGAACATATAATAAGTCTATGTTTTCACATTAAACTGAAAAAAGACTGATGGAATATTTTTGACTTTGTGACGACCAAGTTGTCTTCAACAGTAGATTGAATAGTTAATGAATACTGATTGGATTGGAGATTTTATTGGCAAAGGGAATTCCAGGGTCATGAAATTTCTTCTACAAAAGCAACAATGCACCCTCTCTGAAAATTATAGTCTCAGAGAGTCACTTATATAAGTAAAATAAGCTTTTGGCCATTAATCATTTAGGAATATTTTAAATATTTAGAAATTTAAAGGAATTGTTCCTTAACTATACTTTAATAGATTTCTGTGATGTAGTACACTGTAATGGAAACACTACTTTGGAGTGGAAAAGATATGGGTTTGAATCTTCAGTATCATATATTCAATATTAACCATACACAATGTACTAAAGGGGCGGCTAGGTGGTGCAGTGAATAGAGCACTGGCCCTGGAGTCAGGAGGATGTGAATTCAAATCCGACCTCAGACACTTAACACAGAACTAGCCTTGTGACCTTAGGCAAGTCACTTAACCACAATTGCCCTACCTTCCCCTTCCAAAAAGGAAAAAGAAAAATCATATTATTGTTAAGTTTTATGACTGTTATATTTAGGCAATTGTTTTCAAGAGCTAGTCTGTAATAGTGGCTCAGTTTTAATATAGTTAGTTGGTTAAGTTCTCTAGGACAATTTGAAGTCTGTATTTATATTATAGGAAATTCTCTCAGCTCATGAAACATAGCTAATTAATTATGTATTATTATGTATGTATTACATGTATTATTATGCATGACTCTGCATTATTATCAGTATCATAATTATCATCTTATGTTTCTCATCTCTTGATAGAATTGAAATATAAATAGTCCAAGGAAAAGTTACTTTCCTTATTTTATTATACAGCTAACTACACAACTATACAAATAATTAAAATGACAATTTTTATCGTTGAATAAGTTTCACAACAAATGCTCATTTTCCATAAAATCATTGCAAGTATTATCAAGATAAATCCAGTAGCAGATAGAACTACAGAGATGTCATGTGCCTTGTTCTTTTTCCATGTGGTTTTAATGTCTTCAACTAACTCTTTATATTTTGAAAGCATTTTATTCCACATAGTTTAGGAATTACAAGCATTAAGTATGGCCATATTTGCTATAAACTAAAAAATATTGTTTTTGGATCAATGTTGTGTATATACAGGTATAGGAAAGAGCTCTGTCTAAAATGATATTTCTTCCTCTTTCTTATGCTCCTTTTTTTTTTTAACTTTCTAGGCCTTTATTTATTTTATTTATTTATTTTGGGTTTTTTTTTTGTTTTTGTTTTTTTGGTTTTTTTTGGAGGGTAATTGGGGTTAAGTAGCTTGCCCAAGATCACACGGCTAGGTTTTTGTTTGTGTGTGTTAAGTGTCTGAGGCCGGATCCGAACTCAGGTCCTTCTGACTCCAGGGCTGATGCTCTACTCACTGTGCCACCTAGCCGCCCTTTATGCGCCTCTTCAATAAAGTGCAGATAGAAGTGTTTCTGGAAGTAATAACTCTCTTATTATTCATTTATATTTTATGTTCTCCATACTATTGAGTAAGTATAAAATTAATTATTTTTTCAAATAAGCCCATCTTCTGTGGGTTTACTAGCAGACAGGACAATAGGAATATGTAATGCCTTGTCCTTTGCCTATACAATTTTTGTTTATTTTTGCAAGTCTCTATGTTTTGAAAGCCTTTCATCCTATGTAATCTAGAGATTATGAGTATTAGTATGGAAATATATATTTCAAAAATGATTCTATGGGACAGTGTTAGATCTGGATGATAAGAAGAAACTGTTTTGTCTATTAAGTACCAGTAGAGTTTTATACCATACCTCAGTACCACTATAGTAATTCTATTATTGAATTCTAAAGGATATGGTGAGATCTATATTTGTAGTACAGTGATTTATCATTTGTTAGTTTATTAAAGAAAGTGAGTGTTTGATATATAATTCTAGTCATCAGTCTATGCCTCCTAAGAATTTAAGTGCTATATGCTAGCAGCATACAGTGAAGTCTTGCATTCTTACTACCATTTCCTCACATCATCCACATTGATCCATAAATTCAGTCTCTTTAATTATAATTCAACTATATTTGTCAGTAATTCATAATTACTTAATTCTTAATTCTTTTTTTTTAAGCAATTGGGGTTAAGTAACTTGCTCAAGGTTACATGGCCAGTCATTATTTATGTGTGGGCGCTCATTTTCTGAGGCCGGATCCAATCTCGGGTTATCCCAACTCCAAGGCTGGCACTCTTACTTACTGCGCCACCTAGCCACCCCTTAATTCTTTTTTTTTGCGCTTTTTTTTTGGAGGGCAATAAGGGTTAAGTAACCTGCCCAAGGTCACACAGCTAGGTTTTTGTTTGTGTGTGCTAAGTGTCTGAGGCCAGATCCGAACTCAGGTCCTACTGACTCCAGGGCCGGCACTCTACTCACTGAGCCACCTAGCTGCCCCCCAACCCCTTAATTCTTATCATAAAGCTCTCAATTTTTAGAATGTTCAATTTCTATGAATCTTCACAATTCTGCCATTTTTTTTTTTTTTTTTTGCTTTTTGGAGGGGGCAAGGTAGGGCAATTGGGTTTAAGTGAATTACCCAAGGTCACACTGCTAGTTTTTGTATTAAGTATCTGAGACCTGGATTTGAACTTCAGGGCCAGTGTTGTTTTTTTTTTTTTCATTGGGCCACCTAGATGCCATTTTTGACACCTCTATATCAAAGCATCACTGGTTGAGTTCACATGGATGTCCTTTTTATCCCATTCCCTTAGGTTTTGTTATTTCTAGATTCCACCTAGAGGTAAAAGAGATTTGGTATTTTTCCTCCTAACTCTGTCTGAACCTTCTCATAAATAAGGTCCCCAAGTTATCGTTAATCCCTCATCCACCTTCCCAAACAAGTAGTCCTAGGATCCTTGCTTGAAGATCTTCATGTGAGAGGTAACCCACTATCTCTTAAGGAATCTTATTTCCATCCAGGGCAGCTATAATTGTTAGGAATTTTTAAATACCAATTATAATTTTGCTTCTTCAACTACCATGAAATATTGCTGTACCATGTTTATATTATGTTTTTTTTTCCCAAAAAAGAGGACAGACAGTAGAAGAAAAAAGTAAAAGAAAGGAAAATGTGTGCTTTCTGATAATAATTAGTCATTTTCAAAATAAGGAATTTCACTAAATTCAATCTTTTTAGTGTATAGACACTGCATTAACCTCATTTCTACTTTATATATGGCCTTTAGGGTCCTTTAATTTCATGGTAGGTGAGTTATTTAATTTTGATTGAATGGCAGAGAAAAGATCATACTCTTTTCCCTAAGATTTTATGCAACTTTAAGAATTTTTTTTAAAGTTCTATGAAAAATGAACACTATCTGAGTATCTTTCATTGCAGGTAGACTTACTGAGGAACATCTGGATTATATCAAATCCCCAAGAAAGAAATTTGAACTTGAGGTTAAATAACCTCATGGAATATTGGAATTGTCATGGAGTACATCTTGAATAGAGCCCCAAAAGGATTCCCTAAAATCTGACCAAAAATGCTTACTGGCTGAGTCATCTTGGGCAAATCAGTTAAATTCTCAATGCTCCCACAGAGTTCTACGATGCAGGATAGTCGTTGAACTGCTTTGTAATAGGGATTTTCCTCATGGGTATCACTTATCAAATGAAATTATAGACCTATGAAAAAAAATCCCTAGGTAATTAGGTTATAAGATGGAGCCAAGACAGCGGAGTATAAACAGCTCATCCAAGCCACTCTACCCCCAGATTCCCCCCAAACTATGTAAAAGGGATCTCTGAACAACTTCTGGAGCCCCAGCACCCACAGAACGACACAGAGAAGCTAACCTCCCGCTGTGGACAGCCCAGCAGCCCTGCAGGAAGGACCAGCACAGTGGTCTGGGAGCCGGCAGTGCGCAGCACGCAGAGCGTGGGAAGCCGAGCCGAGCCTGAGCCGTGAGCCGAGGTTTTAGCCCCAGGGTGGCAGGGCCAACAGCTGGCTGGAGGAACCCCAGAACACCAGTAGCTGTGGCGACTCCAGAATTATCAACATAGACATGCCTAGGACAAAGTAAGTGGTTAGTGTCCTATGGACTTTGGGACCTGTATTTGGGGAATGCGTCACCTCCATCCCCTGGGGGCTAGAATCTGCTGAAGAGACACGCCATTTTGTAGTTTTCAGAGGCAGCTTCAGCTCCTGGCCTGCGGAATGGTAGGGAGGTCCAGTGATCAGTCTTGGGGGGTAATCGCTCTTGCTTTAACCTCTCTGGATCTGGAATGTGATCTAGGGTGGAAGTCATGGGTGGGTTTACTACTTGCCAGAAATGGAAGTTGCCCCCCACACGTTCTAGACGAAAATTCCTGTAGCTGGCCTTAAAGCCATAGTGTGGCAACAAGCCCACAAGTCAAGTAATTAAGTGGCAACATGCCAAGGCAAAGGAAACAGAAAAATGCAAACTTAGACTACTATTTTGGGGGCATAGAGCAGGGAAAAGGACTGTGAGGTCAGAAGTCCTGCTCCAAAAGCCCCAGGGGAAAACATGAGCGAGTTGCAGGCCATAGAGGACCTTATGAAGGGCTTTAAAAATCAAATAAGAGAAATGGAGGAAAAATTGGAAAGAGAAATGAGAAGGATGCAGGAAAAGTATGAAATGAGGGTCAACAGCCTGACTGAGGAAAACAACACCTTAAAAAATAGTCTAACTCAAATGGCAACGGAGGCCCAAAAGGGCAATGAGGAGAAGAATGCCTTAAAAAGTCGAATTTGCCAGATGGAAAAAGAATCTCAAAAGCTCACTGAGGAGATTCATTCCTTCAGAGTTAGACTAGAGCAAATGGAAACTAATGACTTTATGAGAAATCAAGATGCTGTTAAGCAGATCCAAACAAATGAAAGAATAGAAGGCAATGTGAAATGTTTCATGGGAATAACCACTGACCTGGAAAATAGATCCAGGAGAGACAATTTAAAAATTATTGGATTACCTGAAAGCCATGACCAAAGAAAGAACCTAGAAATCACCCTTCAAGAAATTCTTAAGGAAAATTGCCCTGATGTTTTAGACCAAGAGGGTAAGATTGAGGTTGAAAGAATCCACCAATCACTTCCTGAAAAAGACCCCAAAAAGAAAACTCCCAGGAATATTATAGCCAGGTTCCAGAATCCCCAGATCAAGGAGAAAATACTTTAAGCAGGCAGGAAGAAACAATTTCAGTATTGTAGAAGCACAATCAGAATAGCCCAGGACCTGGCAGCTTCTACACTGAGGGATCAAAGGGCATGGAATATGATATTCCAGAGGGCAAAAGAGCTGGGATTGAAGCCAAGGGTCACCTACCCAGCAAAACTGAGTATCTTCAGGGGAAAATATGGTCATTCAGTGGAATAGAGGACTTTCAAGAATTCTTGAGGAAAAAACCAGAGTTTAATAGAAAATTTGACATGCAGACACAAGAAGTAAGAGATGCCTGAGAAGGTTATCAGGGAAAAGAAATCAAAAGGAACTTATCAAAGTTGACCTATTTACATTCCTACATGGAGAAACAATAACTGTGACTCATGAAACCTCTCTCAGTATGGAAATAATGGAAGAAGGGTGTATGGTCATATGAATACATATGTGAACGTGTGTATATATGTTTACAATTATACATGGAGAGAGAGCATAGTTTGAATTTGTTGGGAAGGGAGGATACTCAAGGGATGAAATTATGAGGTGAGAGAGCAAAGTGGCAAGAGGAGATGGGGAGAAACAGGGTAGGGTAAACTATCTTATGTAGAAGAGGCAAGGGGAAGTGGCTGCAAGGGAGGGGAAGAATAGGAAGGCAAAAGGCAAAACCACATACTCATTGAATTTGGTTCAAGGAGAGAATGACATACATACTAAATGGGATATCTCAACCTGCAGCAGAATAGGGGGAAGGGGAATGAGAGGAGGGATGATGGATGGGAGGGCATTCTTGGGGGGAGGGGAGGTTGGAAGTACCCACTTTAGAAGACGGACAGGTTCAAGTAGGGAATGGACCAGGTGGGGGGTGGGATGGGTGAGAGGTAATTATAAGCAGCCTTGTACAATATATCTACTATGGTAATATTTTGCATAGCTATACATGTGCAACACATATTGAATTACTTATCTTCCCAGGGGGAATGGGTGGCAAGGGAGGAAAGGAATGATCTGAAATTCGAGTTCTTAAAATTAAATGCTTCAAATATATATAAAAAATAGTATTTTACTTTTACCCATTTATATGTAAAAACAATTTTTAACATATGTTTTACAAACTTTTACTTCCAAATTCTCTCCCTTCCTCACTTTCCACACCACCCCCATTGAGAAAGCAAGCAATCTATATAAGTTGTTCAAGTGTAGTCATGCAAAACGTATCCATAATAGTTATGTCATAAAAGAAAACATAAAGAAAAAACTCAAGAAAAATAGAGAAAGTTTTTCTTTAAAGGTATGCTTCATTCTGTATTCAGATAACATCAGTTCTCTCTTTGGAATGGAAACTATTTTTCATCATAAATCAAAGTACTAATTATTACAGAGGTATGCATAAAAAGAAAAAAAACAAGCTATTTTTTCGATGCAGAAAATAATGATAATACTTTAGAAAACATATTATGGTTTTCAGACATCTTTATAAATATTTAATGGCATGGCTACAACAAATAACCATGGGAAGTGGGTGGTATTTTATATCCCCATTTTATAGGTAAAGAACCTGAGGCAGAGAGGGATAAATGAAATGTTGCCCAGGATTGTACAGTGAATAAAGGTTTGAGACTGGGTTAGAATTCAGGCCTTTGACATTCCAGTTCTACCATTCTATCATCTCCATCAATTTAATACTGAATTAATAAATAAACTAGCATGTATAAAAATTTATAGAGCCTATGATTTTATAGACACTCTATTAGATACTGAGAAGCCAAGGACAAATGTGAAAAATCCCTAACTCAAAGAGCTTAATTTTTTTAGGGAGAGACCACTTGTAAACATATAGATGTGTAGGAATTAAATACAAGTTGATTTTTGTGACAAGGGTACTTGTAAATGGTTTGGGGTGAGGAGGATGTCTAGAAAGATCTTATGGAGAAGATGGTATTCCAGATGAGTTTTGAAGGAGACTGGGGATAAGAGGTGTAAGTAAGGATTCTAGACATGGAGGTCAGCCAGCCCTTACCTCTCTAGTCATGCCATCAATACTGGTGGAAAAGGTTATTTTCTTATGGTCAGCCTACACCCTCAACTTCTATAAGTGGCTGTGTATTCCTTGCCCCATTCTTTTGTTCACTTTCTTATGACTGAACTTTTCTCCGAATTTGAAAGAGCAGCCTTTGATGTTGATGCCTAGAGTTTTCAGCCTTCTCAGATCCCAGATGATATTACACTATCTTCACAGCATGTTTTGATGTGAACTCCCTGATTCACCTCTGTGGTATGGTTGATTGCAAAAGGTCTTGCATTAATTCATGTCTGAAATTGACAGTGGCAAGTTTGGCCAGAAAAAAAAAAATTGTATGAGGAATCCCACTCATGTAAAAGCCATTTTTCTGTTCATAAAGAGACATCTTTTAAAAGGAAATCAAACTGTTATGAAAAGTAGTCATGAAGCTATCCTGACCACACTAGTACGTCAGATGTAGGAACTATTTACACCAAAATATTTAATTAGAAGCTCTGCCCATGGAATTGAAATAGTATTAAAACAACAACAACAACATAGCTTACTGTAGAATGTATCAGAACTCCTATAATGTTTTTCCTTTTCTTGTTGACTGAGCAACAACAAGAATAAGTGCTCTTCACAGGATGAACCATTAGAGGCATTTCCTCTGTTGTAATGAGCATTGAATTTTTGGTGATAAATCCCAAGACCTCTCTAAAGAAAATGTAGCCATTTGTATTTATACACTTTCTCCCATGATACAGGGATAGCTTGGTAAATGAGTAGCATTTTGTTGGTTAAAGGAAAATACTAGATAAGGAGGGTGGAATATCATCTATTCATGCTGTGGTGGAATATGATGACATCATGAATTTTGAATATTCTGTGTCTTTTGAATTTGAGTAGTTGAGTTCCAGTAGTGCACAAGTTCTTTGCTGACTGAGATCTTTTGCTGGTTTGTTCACTTTTTTTTTTTAATTTCCATCCCTAGAATCTACAGCAATGCCATAAGGATAATAGATATTTAATAAATACTGCTTGGATTAGATTGAATGCTTCAACATGTAAAGTGGATACTGGTGCCCAGTTGCATCTATGAATGCTCATTACCTATTATTCATGTTGATATAACAAAGGTATTAGAATAATACTAAATGGGCAACAGAAAGTAAGGTAGCAGCAGCAGTGATATATGGTCTTCTCTGCCTCAAAATCCTTCCCTTCCCCTTCTACAATAGGAAATGCTGTTATCTTTAACCCATGGGTTCTACTTCCTTAAATAATTTTTAAAAATACTTTTTAATCAGTCAACAAGCATTCATTAAGTACTTAATATTTATGAAGTATTATGCTCAACTGGGAATATAACTAAAAATGAAAAAAAAACAATCATTTCCTCAGGAAGCTTCTATTCTAATAAAGGAACTAACATATATAAATCAGAATATATAAGATAAAAAGAATAGGTCTCCTGGAAACAGTGGAGCTTGAGATGAATCTAAATGGAGGCCTAGGAATTCAAGACTGGAAGACCAAGTAAGAGGGAAAGCACTAAAGGAATGGGGATCAGTCAGATCATAGACATGATACCAGGAGAAGGAATGTCCTTTGGCAACTATTGCAAACAGACCAGTATGGTTGGAGCATAGAGAGTGTAGAGTTGGTGAGGTAAGTAGAATATAAGAAGAAAGAAAAGATAGGAAGGAAATCAGGTTGAAGAACTTTATATGCCAAACAGAGGACTCTATATTTGATCCCAGAGGTAACATGGAGTCCCTGGAGTTTATTTAACAATGAACTTACATAGGTACAAAGTCATTTTAGGCTTTGAGGAGATCACTTACATAGCTGAATGGAGGATGGCTTTGAATAGAAAGATATTAAATAGTGTCTGTTTCCTAAGGGTGTTTTCATAGCCACTCTTCTTTCCTCCCTGGCATGCCACTATATTTATTAAGGAACAAAGACTTTAGTGATTAAAATAACAAAGAAAATCTGGCTTTTCTCCTTATATTCAAACTTTGTACAAAACTTCCATTTCTTCACACTACCTAGAAAGATGATCCCCCTCTACTTCATTTCCTATCCAGCACAAAAAGAACTGGCCAGATTTGATATCTCAAATATGTGTGAGTGAGTGAATGAGTGTGTGCATGTGTGTGTATATTTAAACTATTAAAACACCCAAGACTTTTGGTGTTTTATATAAATATATATGTGTATATATGTAAATATGCACATATAAATATAAAATATATATTATATATACATATATATGTATACATATATACACACACTCATACACATATATACTTAACTTTTTATATTCATGTTTATGTATTACAAGTATTTCTGCATGATTTAGTCATAAAAGTACAATGTTTAGAGATGTATGATTTCTTCTCATGTGTTATAGAGGCAAATAAATATAATATCTGATTATTTCCAACTTATTTTATAGTAACTTATATAAGAGATCTCTGAAGATATTTTTGCTTAAAACGTGGAAATGGATTAAATTGGCTATTAAGCCTTTTACCCTGTCAGCTTAAAATTTCAAAAAATGATTTAAAAAGGACAATTAAAAATGTTTGTGGTGAACAAACCTTCTAAATCTCTTTTTCTTGATTAATGTAGGGAACTTACACATTCCTTTGCTCCCTTTTCCTTTTTCACTTTCCTATCACTTTTAAACTTTTCTTCTCACAGAGCACATTTAAGCTATTTCATAAGTATGTTGTAAAGATTAATAACTTAATTAAAAGGCATATGGAGCACATATCTAAATTCTTGAAGAAAGGCACTTTAAGTGATGGTAATAATAGCCCAA
Organism: Gymnobelideus leadbeateri; assembly: GCA_011680675.1. Lineage (NCBI taxonomy): Eukaryota > Metazoa > Chordata > Mammalia > Diprotodontia > Petauridae > Gymnobelideus > Gymnobelideus leadbeateri. Next base: position 109,404 of record WOXC01007561.1, on the reverse strand, counting down.
TGATCATTTTCAGAGGGTGGTGACCTTTTTATGACATAGCTTATTAATTGTCCCTAAAATTAGTCAATTACTTCTCTTTTAAAAAATGAAATGTGGGGCTTGATAACACTTCTGTAGGCACTGTGTGCATATTTTTTTCTACATGTTATATTTTACCAAATTTCTGAAGTCAGACAGAAAGAATCCCGTTTAACCTTTGCCTTTTACTCTGGTCATTTGTTGTGAGGCTCTCATAAGCAACTATAAGGAAAATATAAGCAAGTAATCCCAAGCTCAGAACTGTCTGTACAAGGTGATATGAAAAAAGGTAGCAGATACCTGAATGTAAGATGAAAGTTATGGCCAAAAATTCACTGTATAACTTGGCTCTGGGGTGAATTAGAGTATGTTACTGTGGAAGTAAACACTGAATAAGAATCTTTCCATTATGGCACATTTTATTATTTCTGTTAGTTTAGGGAGTTTTGTAGTTTTTATCAGAATTTCTTAAAAGTAAAGTGTCAACAGAATTGGTTTGAAATTAGAATCAGTCTATTAACAAGAAAAAAATCAGGTTAAATTCCCCCATGATCATACCTAAAGTTTTCCTATTTTGTACTTGCTAAAACACCTTGTCCTTGTGTGAGCTGTCAAATTTCCTTTCAGAATAATTTGGCCTGTACTCTATAGCTGTCAAGTCTAGAAGGGAAGGTACATGGAACAATCCTATAAATGCTATAATTACAATGCTCTTCCACCAATCAAGAAACCGTGGTTTTGTGAAAACTACTTTGTGATAAAGCAAAGCAACTCAAGCAAGACAGGTAAAAAAAGAATGAGACTTGACAGTAATGTTATTCTAGACAAATATTCCCCTTTGTTTCTAGGTTTTCTTCTATCCCTTAAACCTTCAAAGCTTCACAAATACTGACTAGTAGTACAGATATTTGAAAGGCAGTGTAATATAGTCAACACATCAAGCATTTATCAAACACCTACTGTGTGATGGTGATATAAAGAGAGGTAAAAAGCCCCTGATTGCAAGTAGCTCACAATCCAATGGAGGCAAAATATATCCTAACAACAATGCCCAAACAAGCTATATACATGATGATGTGGCTACAACACAGAGAAGGGGCCAGCTGGGATTAAGAGGGGTCAGGAAAGGCTTCTTGTAGTAACTGAGGTGTTAGATAAGATTTGAAGGACAATAGAGAGGGCAGAAGATGAATATGAAGAGGGAGAGAATTCCAGCTATGATGGAGAGCCAGTGTTGGAGCCTGGAGTTGGAAGATGAAGTGTCTTATGTGAGAAAAAATAAAAAGGCCAGCACTAGATCACAGAATATGGGGTGGGAGGCAACGTGTAATAAGGCTGAATAGGTAGGATATAGAAAGCTTTTAGAGACAAAGAAGGAATTTTATTTTATTTTATTTTTTTTGATGCTAGAATTAATAAGCAGCCAATAGAGTTTATGGATTGCTGGTGGAGAAAGGGAAGAGGAGACAGGATTAGACCTCGGCTTTTAAAAAAAAAAATCAGTTTGACAACTGGGTGAATGATTTACTAGAGTGGAGGGGGTGAGGGGAGGGACCTGCAGCCTCGAGGCCATACATGGCCTTCTAGGTCCTCAATTGGGGCAAAATGCAAACTGGATTCTGGCCCACACTTGAGGACCTAGATGGACACATCTAACCTCGAGTCTGCAGGTCTCCCTTCCCTTCTCCCCCCAGAAGTGTGGAGAGACTTAACAAGGGCAAGATAAATACAATGCAGTTGTAATAGTTCAGGAATAAGGTGATGAGGGCCTGAACCAGGGTGGTGGCAGTGCCAAAGGAGAAAGAGAATATATACAAGAGATGTTAAAAAGGCAGAGTTGAGAAGATTTGGCAACTGATTGATATATGGGGAGTTGAGAGAGTGAGGAATTAGATAGCATCTAGACTAGGAGCCTAGGTGACCAGAAGGATAGTGGTGTTCTTAATAGCAATAAAAAATGGTTAAGATAGGAAGTCTTGGAAATTTTTTTTTTGCTTTTTGGGGGGCAATTTGGGTTAAGTGACTTGCCCAAGGTCACATGGCTTGTTTGTGTGTTAAGTATCTGAGGCTGGATTTGAACTCAGGTCCTCCTGACTCCAGAGCCCGTGCAATATTCACTGCATCACCTAGCTGCCCCAAAGTCTTGGAAAATTTTGAGTTCAATTTTTTGAATATTAAGCTCATGTTATATGGCATTCTGTTTGAGATGTCAAAAAGCCAGTTGTAGAAGGGAGAGTAGAAGTCATGAGAGAGTTTAGGATTAGACAGGTAGATCCAGAAAATATCAGCATAGAGATGTTAAAGGAATCTTTGGAAACTAATGAAATCAACATGTGAAATAATGTCAATGGAAAAGAGAATAGAGATCAAGACAGAGCCTTTTAAAACTCTCATAATGGACATGATCTGGATAAAGATTCAGCAAAGGAAACTGAAAAGTGATCAGAGTTAGGAGAAAATCCAAGAGAAAGTACTTTCATAAGAACCTAGAGAGAAGAGATTATCAAGGAGAAGAGAGTGATCAAGGTCAAAAGTTATAGAGAGGTCACCCAGCATAGAAGGATCCAGTTGATAAGAGAAGGAAAGAGGGAGAGAGAAGAGGGGGAAAATAGAAGAGGAATAAAGATAGAGAGAGAAGTCTCTCTTCAGAGGGGCAAATAGCTCCAATACTTGGAAGGAGAAACTATTAAGAGTATATGGGGCTTAATAGTTGATGGGCCCATAAGAGCTGATAGAAAGAAGGAAGGCTACCTAAAAAAAGACTGCTAGTCTAGAGTTTCCTCTAATTTACAAATGAATCCTGCTATAACATCTTGGACAACTGGTGCCCTGCCTTCGGGACTAAAATAAGGAGTGATCTGGGGAGCTTAAGTGAAGAAGATTGAATATCATGGTGAACAATATCTTGATGAATAAACATACTACAATTTTGGGTAGGGTTCATTCACTGTACTGGAAATTTGAAGACCTGAGGTTAATTAGTGGATCTGCTACTGGTATCTATGTTACCTCAGGAAGTCATTTCACTTTCATAAGTCTCAGTTTTTTTTATTTGTAAAATAAGGAGGGTAGACTATGTGTAAAGCCAAGAACAAGCAGCTTTCCAGAAGAATGCTACTGTGAACAGGTTTTAAGAGTCTGATTACACAGTATAGTGAATACTCTATTCAGTCACAAAGCAAAACATTCTCAGAAAATCAAGATATAGCAGTCACAATATTACAACTTATCACAGAAAATCACAATATAGTATTCACAACAGCTTATCATTAAAAAGGCCACATAGTTTTCACCAAAGTGGTCACAATATTTAGAACAAAGAATAATCATCTCAAAGTACAATAGTAAAAATCTTCTACTCATGGGGCATACTAGGTTACAAATCAATTACTTATTGAGTCATCAATTACTAAGTATCATTAATCACTAAGTACAATCATTAGAAAATACTAGGTCACTAGTAAACTACAATTTCATCATTACTCAGTACCCATGGAGAGGTCTTTTCATCTTGGGGCTGGTCCTCAGATTCCCTGCATCCCCTTCCATCATCCCAGATTCTACCTGGATTCACCAGACTGTCACCTGGGTATAGCTCCCAGTTCCTTTTTCAGCTTTCTGTGTAGGTCCTGCTCCATACTGAAGTCCACAGGGTCCAGTCCATCTCAAATCCTTCACAATTTCTATTCCCAGGAATTCAAGGCTCAACCAAGCCACAAACAAAGTCTCTGCATCTCAGTCATACTTCCTCTGTCTTCTGCAGCTCATTCAAAAAATCAGAATCACCTTATCCAGCCTGGGGGAAGGGGACTCTTGGGCTACTGGGCTCCTGGCCCCCTGGCCTCCTGGGCTCCTGTTCAGAAGAAGCTTCACCACTACAAGTTGTCAGGAAATTCTGGCTCAGTACTTGATTCTCTCTTCTGTAGCTGCTCTGCCACCAGATTCTTGCCTGAAGAAATTCTGACTGTGCCTCTCCGGGGCTTTTCTTATATACACACAACATTAGCTTCTTGTTTCAGCCAACCCCTTCCTGTTATGTCAGGAACAGGAGACAGGAGTTCATACCTTCTGTTTCCCCAACAGAGGCTTGATCAATTACTAAGTGCTAAGTATCTGCTTATTTGCTAATACAAAGGGGTCAGATTACATTACCATTACAACTACGTGATATCTAAAATCCTTTCCAGATGTCATATTTTCTGAGCCTCTAAGAGTCTAAGTAAGAATATATTCAAAGAGGGAGAATGAAGTCAAAGATCAAAATTTAGTTCCCTGAATTTACCTAGAAGAATATAATTAGTTGACAAGATATATACTTTTACCTTTTCCTTCTTTTGTTATTTTGAACCATTATGTGTTTCATTGGAGTTTTTTTTTTTTATTTTTGACTTTATTTTGTAGGAAGGTCCTTAGTAAGAAATGCTTCTATTAATACAGATGAGCACCTTTAATTCTTAGAGAGATGCCTGGGACCCTGAGAGCTTAAACAGGGTTACCACAGAGGGTAAGTGTCAAAGGCAGGACATGAACCCTGGTTCTCCTAATCAATGCTGGCACATCATCTACTATACCAAGATGCCTCTTCTATAATCACCAGTAGGAAATTGTATACAAAACCAAGAGAAGTGCTGAGTACTTGTTTCACTCAGAAACAATGTAAAGTAATCAATGATCAAATTGAAGCCTCTACTATCTTCTGTAGGAAGGAATGAGGACAAAAGAAGGGGTGTAGTTGTTCAGTGATTTCAGTCATGTTCTACTCTTTGTGACCCCATTTGGGTGTTTATTTATCTATTTTGGTCAGAGATACTGGAGTGGTTTGCTGTTTCCTTTTGCAGCTCATTTTACAGATGAGGAAACTGAGCCAAACAGGTTTCCCAGGAAGATGACTCTTGCTTATTCCAGGCCTACCACTTTATCCAGTGTGACACATGGCAGCCCAGTGAAGGAATAGTGGCAGCAAAAATTGGAATGGAGAGTAAGTGAACTGAAACCTCGGTCTTTAAAACAGAAAAAAAATGGAAGTCAGAAACAGAATAGCAGGCCATCCACATAACAATACAGCCTCTCATACAATAGGCCCTGGAGACCTATTTCATTCTTAAGGGTTTTTCAGTAAAGAAGATCCCAAAAAGAAAACTCTTAGGAATATTATAAACAGATCAAGGAGAATTCCCAGATCAAGGAGAAAATACTACAAGCAGCCAGAAAGAAACACTTTGAGTATTGTAGAAAAACAATCAGAATAACACAGGATCTGGCAGCTTCTACACTGAGGGATTGAAAGGCTTAGAATATGATATTCCAGAGGTCAAAGGAGCTGGGATTAAGACCAAGAATCATCTACCCAGCAAAACTGAGTATCATGTTTCAGGGGAAAATGTGATCATTCAGTGGAATAGAGGGCTTTCAAGCATTCTTGATGAAAAATCCAGAGTTGAATAGAAAATTTGACATTCAGATATAAGAAGCAAGAGAAACATAAGAAGGTAAATAGGGAAAAGAAATCATAAGGAACTTATCAAAGTTGAACTATTTACATCCCTACATGGAAAAACAATAATTATAATTTTTAAAACTTTTCTCAGTATGAGAATAGTTGAAGGGAATAGAAATGTATGTTTATACACACACACATACATATATATGTCCATATAGGAGCGTATATGGGCATATGAATACATATGCAAATATGTATGTATATGTGTACAGGTATACATAGAGAGTGGGCACAGGACCAATTTAATAGGAAGGGATAATACTTAAAAGGTGAAATAAAGAGGTGAGAGAGGAATATAATAAGAGGAGATGGGGAGAGACAGAATGGGGTAAAATATATAGAAGAGGCAAGGGAAAATGGTCACAATGGAGGGGAAGAACAGGAAAGCAAAAGGGAATGTGTCAACCTTATTCTCATTGAATTTGGCTTAAAGAGGGAATGACATAAACACTAAATGGGGTATCTCACCCTACAGGAAAGTAGGGGGGAAGGGAATCAGAGGGGGATGATGGAAGGAAGGGCAGGCTGGGGGTGAGGGAAGTTATAGGCACCTACTTTTGAAAAGGGCCAGGATCAAAGTAGAAATTATAACAAGTGGGAGGTGGGATAGGAGGGAGGGAAATATAGTGAATCTTTTACAATATATCCACTATGCAAATGTTTTGCATAGCTACACATGTACAACTTATATTGAATTGTTTATCTTCCCAGTAAGGGTGGGTAACAAGGGAGGAAGGAAATGAATCTGGAACTCAAAGCTTTAAAATCAAATATATATATATGTGTGTGTGTGTGTGTGTGTGTGTGTGTGTGTGTGTGTGTGTGTGTGTGCATATATAAATATGTATATATACATATATATGTACACTATTATTAATATTATTTTACATGTAACTGGGAAATAATATATACAGGCACTGGGGCATAGAGATTCATTGTGCCCTAATGGAAAGTTGGAGGATATATGGGAGGAGTTGTGGGAAAGAGCAGATTGGAGGAGTGGATATCCAGTGGGATCTCTATTTTGGGGTGGTGGGTAGGGGGGGAAATGGGGAGAAAATTTTTAACTCAACATCTTGCAGAAATGAATGATGTAAACTAGAAGTTAGTAAAGCATTTGAAAAAAAAAAGATGAGGGACTTGAGGCCTGGAGAGGTCAATTAATTTGTTCAAGGTCAAAGTACGCAATAGAGTCAAGATTCCAACCAAGTGTCTGTCTCAATATCCAGTGACTTTTTTTTTACTACTTTTTAATGAGTTTCTTAGAGAGTGGGGTATCCTGGGAGTTCTTGTGATATTTTTATTTTCTCTTTACTCTTTACTCTTCTATACCAATCCTTTGGATTTCTTTCCCTCTGGCTTATCTTCCATATAAAGGCCTTAAAAGGACATGAGAACTAAGACCTTGACAATCTAAGGAGGTGGCAAAAGTGAGTTCAGGTGTTTTTAGGAGTGGTGAAGGTCATGGGGTCCAAAAGCAAATAATATTTCCAGGAAAATCTTCATTAGTTCAGTAAAACGCCCATGTTCATTTTGGCAAAGTGCTACCTATATGAAGTAGATACAAATCTATATCTGTCCACTCTAACTACAAAGTGTCTTGAGATTTTCATGTATGAAGCCAAATAACGAAATAGTGTAGATTCCTTACTCATTTGCATTTGAATATTTCATCTTCAAAATCATGTAAGATGGCAAACACAACATTAGGGAATTATCTCTTCCAGGCTATGAAAAATTAATGCTTTTATGAAAAGTTTTTATTCTCCTATTGGATGTGTAACCATCCTCATTATTATAAAATATTTTTACTAATTGCCTAATTGTGCATGGCATTGAAAAAACAAAAAAAACCAAAACAAAACAAAAAGAGGACAGACATTGGTCCCCACATTCTAGAGACTTTCAATCAAAATGTAACTTAATGAGCACTCACAGAATGAAAGGCATGTGATGGGCCTCTAGAATACACATAAAAGTAGAGAAACTATCCCTGCTCAATAAATATTTGATTGATTAATAAAGAATTTTACAATCTAAAAGGGGCATCTAAATAGGCCAATATAAGACTGTCATAACTATGTGCTCATAAGTGCAGTAATTATCTGGGTGCTTTGAGCTATTGGGGAAAAATAGAACTCTCATTGGAATTTGGAGCATAGGGAGGGTTAATTGATGAAAAAGGTATTGATCTATGATTTCAATGGATACATGTTTTTTTTTTAATTACTAATGAATGATGAATGTTAATTGTTTCTGCAAGAGAAAGCCAAAGCTTCCATTAATACCCCAGTCACATGATTAACAGTGGACTTTACATGTAGTTTGAAAATTGAGGAAAAATTCAGGCAGAATTCAGTGAAAAACTATTTTTTCTCATTTGACCTTCACCACAAGGATTTCGATGTTGTAAAGTTCTGGGGACTTGCACCCATGGGAGAAGACTTCAGTTTAGAAGGATTATGTCTCAAAATACCAAAGCTTCTGGCATCTATCTATGGGAGGCTGTTTGGGGACATTGTTACTTAAATTATTGCCACTACCAGATGGCCTGTCCATGACTGATGATGCTTCAATGCTAAGGATAATGAAAAAGATGGGACTATAGGGGATCAGAGATGCTACTCATAGTACCCAGCTTGTTGAGAATGCTGGTACAGGTACCAAATCACAGCAGCAAAGACACCCACTGGGAAAATACTCACCTTTCCTTAGAAAATACTTTTCCCCAATTGGTACATTTTGCAAATAATTGAAGATATCTGTGAGCCGTAATTGTAATAGGTTTGTCTTCCTCCCCCCAAGAGTTTCGCCTTCATGCTCTCTTATGACTACAGGTTTATTAATTTCCAACCCTAATATATTCTATGACAATTGCTTTTGAGATACTGGCTTGCTCTCAGCTGAATGCTGGATGGCTTAATGAGACAATATCACCCTAATTAAAATGCACCTAGGAAAGTATCACTGTGACCAGGACTTCCAAGATGGTTAAGACAAATTAATATTGTCAAACCCAAGAGAGATATTATAAATTCCTCTTTATGCTTCCTTTATGTCTTTCAAGGACAATTTACCCCCTACAGATACAACTGATGTTTCAAGTGTCTCACTGTCTCATTCTGCAAAATACTTTAATGCTCTACTTAGCAACCTCAGATGTGTTTTTCATTGTTTAATAATTCTTTGCTTCCCAAGAACATGACTTAACCACAACTTCCAAAATTATGGGGAAGATTAGGAATTAAGAAAAGATTTAGAATGACATGTGCTGTTTTTTATTTATACTTTATGGAAATGGGGTGAACAATTTAATGAAGAGTGTGACCTTAAAATCATCACATTTACAAAAAAATTGCATTTAAACTGTATTGCTTAGAGAGGCAGTTTCATTAGTTAGAAAAGTACATTTGAAGAAAAAGCTGACTATTTAAAGTAAGCAGATCAAGGTTATGTTTGAGTATCTTCTCTCTCTTTCTCTTCCTCTATATAATATCTTTATATCCCTATACACACCTGCATATATACATATGTATATGCTTATGTATACATACACAAATATATATATATGTATTCACTTAAATATTTCAAATATTTTACTTAATATTCACTTAAAAAGTTCAAAATATTTCATGAAAAAAATTGTTTACAAATTTGTAAATTCTTCATTTCCATGTCATGTCTAACCTGAAGTCCTTCATTTTCTTATGAATTGTGACCTGAGAGAGATAGTAAGGCAAAGAAAATAGAAGTTTGACCTTGAAATTAGAAAATCTCGGTTTCAAGTATTGCTTCTGAAGCTAACTGAGTATTTGACCATGGGCAAGTGACATGACCTCTTACAGTCCCAAGGAACTCTGAGACTATAAGTTACTGATGAACTGATGACTTTGTAATGGTCTGATTTCCTATATCAATAAATTGGCTCCTAAGCCCTCCTCCTCCATCCCTCCAAAAGAATAATGGTTAAAAAGTAAGAGAAATGAAAAGAAAAAAGCTCCAGTATTTGAATATAAAACAGTTCAGGAGATATCCATTCAAAAAAGGATGTAGAACCCATCACTGGATTTTTTCTATACCTTTGATTAAGAGGCATAGAAACTAAAGGATAAATATTTTCATTGTTATCTCTAATGAATTAACTTTGGAGATTATTTTAATTTAGCAGTTAGCAAAACTGAGCCACATAGTTGAAAATAAGCTGAAATCTCACAATATTACTGTTCTCCTTTCTAAGATGCAGGTTACTATAAGCTTTCTCTGATTTTTTTTTCAGTTCCAGTAATAAAACACTCTGTTTATCCTTTTTATGTGGCTCAAGGCAGTCCTAAGTGATACAAAATCTTAGACTATAATGTATCAAAATAAGGTATGATATATTTCTGTATATGCTGTTGAGATATACTGGGATTAGGTTCATAAGATACACTAGTCATGGCCCCCAAATATGAAGTAAACACAGGTCGAAGAGGAGCATTTTTTCCAGACCCATGCCTTCTTCCCCTGCAAATTGTTGCTTTTGTATTGAATTCTCCTCTTTAAGGTATTTCCTTGTTAAATGGAACAAGAAATGGCTACATGTATGTACAGCACAGATTATATGATGTTAGAACTACACAAATATCATGATGTCTTTGAACATGTAAGAAAAGAAGGATGTAAGGTCATGGTATCTCCTTAGGAACATGTAAGGCACAAGAAGATCTGGGGAGAATCACTGATACAGGAAAATATTTTTTTTCCATTTATTTGGAAATAGTACTTAAAAACATTAGGCTTTTCATTAAGGGTTAACTAATATTTCAAGTTTAAGTGATTTTAAAAAAAAAGGAAGATTTTAAATCTTCTGGATTCTACCAACATAAATAAGATAATACAATACTATTAACATACTTATTTTTTCCACAAAATATGCTATCCTGTTTTATTAATATCAAAAATTTCTGAGCATTATTTTGAGTATGCTAAGATATTAAAAATTATAATGGTTTGAATGTTCTAAGAGTTTAATTTGACCATTATTTTTAAAATGAATTATGTATGCAGCAGGACATTGGTTTGGTACACTTCCTGCTGAAAGAAATGTTATTGTTCAGTTATTTCAATTTTGTCAAACTTTTCATGATAAGATTCTGGGATTTTTTGCCATTTCCTTCTCTAGCTCATTTTACAAATGAGGAAATTGAGGCAAACAGGGTTAATTGACTTATCCAGGGTCACACAACTAGTCAGTGTCTAAAGCCAGATTGATTTATATTCAGCAAGGTGAGTCTTCTTGACTCCAGGCCCTATACTCTATACACTGAGCCATCTAGCTGCTTTTATTACAGAAATGCTCCCCTTCAATTGACATATTTACTCTGACCCATTGATAAAAAGCTTTTCAGTCCCTTAGTTTCTAGGTTAAGCATTACTCTAATTCACTCTAACCCACAGAAATGAAGATGTCATAGCTCATGCTGCCAATGCCCATTGACTGATTGAGAGAGTGTGTGTGTGTGTATATGTGTCTGAGAGTGTTTGTGTGTGTGTGTGTGTGTGTGTATGTGTGTTTGTCTATATGTCTCTACCCTTAAGGAGAAAAGATCAGGTCACATTGAGGAAAGAGAGCACTAAATATAAGTTACTGCCCTGAGAACCCAAAAAGAAGGAAGGTTGGCCATACAGTTCAGAAGGGCAAGGGGAAGAATGGAGAAACATTATGATTTTTCTCTTTGGCCAAGCAAAGACTTCTTTTTCTCCACATATTGTGACTGGGATGGATGGACAGAGGGCCTAGAGGCTGAGACTGAAATTTAAGCTATTTGTTCTTCACTCTGAAGAGGTGATACAGTGAAAAAAATTCAGACATATTCACCTGTAGAGATAAACAGGAGCCTTTATTTTTATCACTAACCCACAGTAATGAATTGCTGTTAAACTGGATTTAACTCTTCCCTCTTTGATTAAGGTCAAGCCCATGAACTTCAAAATCCATCCCATATTAAAATAATATTACATATTACTTTTACCACCTTGCTTCCAATAAAAGTGTTTGTGACCCTATTTATGCATTCAGAGAGAGGGAGTAAGAAAGGGAGAGGAAGGTGGGAGGGTGAGAAAGATACAGAGTCAGAAAGAGAAATAAGGATAGATTGATTTCTCTTGTTATGTGTAATAACCTTTAAGGGAAATCTGAGCATGCCTTATCTGGTGGAAAGAAGGCTATATTTGGAGGCAGAAGAGCTGGTCTGCATTTCTGATTCTGCCACTTACTACCGGTGCTTAGAAAAATTGTTATCTCTCTGGGACTTGGTTAACCTATGTTTAAGAGGGGCAGTTTGCCCAAGATTGATGTGGGAAGTGCTCTATAGTTCCCTTCCAGTGAAATATTGCATCCCAGGTTCAGCTCTGCCATTCCTAGTGGCCCTCATATATGGCATACATCTTGGAAGGAAGAAGGTGAAGTTGTGTTTCTAACTTGAAAGGATCTAAAGAACAGACTATGGTAATTTCAGCAAGAGTGAAGCAAATTAAATATAAGTAGGTGGGCTTGTAAGCAGGATAAAGTTGTGGAAGTTCAGGCCCTCTAGCTCCCTTTTCTTTTTCTGCTTATCAATAGAGCAGGAAACAATGCTTTTTAGCTCTTTCTTTTTTGCTGTTTTTGGTTGCTTTGTTTTTGGCATCAAACTCTATGTGATCTCTTGAAAAGTTGGACCCACCTGGCTCCAGGGGCTGTAACTTTATTTAATTTCATTTGTAATGATGTTTGTGTATTGTTATCAAGAATTATAATTTTGGGGCAGCTAGGCAGCGCAGTGAGTAGAGTGTCAGCCCTGAAGTCAGAAGGACCTGAGTTCGGATCCGGCCTCAGACACTTAATGCACACACAAATAAAAACCTAGCCGTGTGACCTTGGGCAAGTTGCTTAACCCCAATTGCCCTCCAAAAAAAAAAAAAAGCAAAAAAAAAAAAAAGAATTATAATTTTAGGGTGGAGCCAAGATGGTGGAGAGAAACCAGGAAGTTTCCTGAGCTCTCCCCAGTTTCCATCAGAAATTACATTAAATAAAGCCTCTAAATGAATTCTGAAGCAACAGAACTCAAAAATATGGCATGAAACAATACTTCAGCTTAAGATAACTTAGAAGGATTTCAGAAAAGGTCTGACTCACTTGAGTAAATGAGGGATAGAGTGAGGCATAGCCCAGGTTCAGCATCCAGGAAATCAAGTTGGATGCTCTTAGTCACAGAACAGATCAGTAACTAAAGGCCTTGTATCTTGGCTCAGATGTTTAGTGGCACATCAGGCCAGCTATGAAGCCTCCAGTCCCACAGAAGGCAAGTTGCCAGGCTCAGAACCTCAGCAAACAGCTGCAACTAGGTCAGACCACCACAACATGGTGGGCAAGCTGGGAGCACCTGAGGCTCCAGCATGGAAATCCAGTGACAAGGCTCCTGGTGTCCAGCACAAGAAACTTGGGATAGTACCCTGTGTACCCTGGGAACAGAGCTCAACTTTTAAAATTGAGCAAAAACCAAAAAGATCCCTGATAATAGAAAGCTATTATGGCAACAACGTCCAGATGCCTACTTGTGAAGCCTCAAAGGGGAATATGAATTGGTCTCAAGCCCAAAAAGTCTTCTTGGAAGAACTCAAAAAGGATTTTAAAAATCAAGTAAAAGAAGTAGAAGAAAATTGGGAAAAGAAATGAGTAAAACAGAAGAATCATGAAAAAAAGAGCCAACAGCTTGAAAAAAAGAAGCACAAAAGCTGACTAACAGAATAAAACTCATTAAAAAATAGAATTGGTCCGGGGTGGCTAGGTGCCACAGTGAGTAAGAGCACCGGCCTCGGAGTTGGGATGACCTGAGATTGAATCCGGCCTCAGAAAATGAGCACCCACACATAAATCATGACTAGCCATGTAACCTTGAGCAAGTTACTTAACCCAATTGCTTTAAAAAAAAATAGAATTGATCCAACTGAAAAAAAAAATCCACAGAAGTAAACACCCCTTTAAAATTGGAATTAGCCAAATGGAAAAGGAGGTAGAAAAGCTAAGTGAAGAAAATAATTTCTTAAAATGTGGTATTGGGCAAGTAGAAGAAGCTAGTGACTATGAAACATCAAGATTCAGTCAAATAAAATCAAAAGAACGAAAAAGTGTAAAATACCTCATTGAAGAAGAGAAATTTCATTTAAAATAAGTGCAGATAATATAAAATATTTGGGATTTATTTGCCAAGAAAAATTCAGGGATTATATGAACACAATTATAAACACTTTTCACAGAAATAAAATTAGATTTAAACAATTGAAAAAATAATTCCTCATGGGTAGGCTGAGCAAATAAAAAAAAATGACAATTCTAGTGCCATACCAGTCAAACTCCCCAAAAATTATTTTAAAGATCTAGGAAAAATAAAAACAAAATTCTTCTGGAAAAACAAAAGATCAAGAATATCAAGGGGGTGGAGCCAAGATGGCAGATGGGAGAACAGAAGCAATAACTTTTCTCAGCTTCTCTGGGAACCCCATCAGTAAACTTTAAAAAGTGAATCTGAACAGATTTTAGAGTGTCACAATCCACTGGGAGACAGAGCATGGCAGAATACAGACCAGGAAGGTGCCCACTTGGGTCAGGCCAGGGGGAGTGTGGAGCACTCTAGGGCTGCACCACCCCAGAGTAGAGAGCAGAATATAGCAGAGAGAGAAGGAGCCCCAGCTAGCAGACTCACCCAACCCAACGGCGATTCGCAGACTTCTCACAAGCATCTCACCACTGGACTGAAGGATCCTTTAGAGCTGGATAAGAGAAAGCACAGGGCCTCAAGCAGAGACAGCAGCTTCTCCTGGGGCTATCAGCCCACAGCCTGGAAGTTTAAGAATCACCTGCCTTATTTTCCAGGGGTTAGGATGGCAAAGTAAACTCTAGCTGTTCATATTCCCCCTCCCTGACCTAGAAAACCCAGAGATAAATGACCCTCTCAGAATAAAATCCTGCATTAGGGAAAATAGCCACAGGCTTAGGAGTCTCTGAGAAAGGGTTTAACCAAGGCAGTAAGGAGTCTGAAGTGAAGGGCTAGAGAGGTCCCAACAAGCCCCACCTGATCTGACCAGCAAGCACTCCCAAAGCCCAGGGATTAAGGCCAGCAAGCACTAACAAGAGAAGCCCAGGTGGATCTCAGCACTACAAGGGGAATCTGAATACATCAGTGCTGCCAGCCTCTAGCTACTAAGCCTGCCTAAGCTGGAGCCCAGGGGCACAGAGGCAGAAATCTGAAGCAGCCAGATTACCCCTCCCCCACAGGTTACTCTGTGAGCCTTAGGGTAACTCAGGGGAAACACTGAGAATCCTGGCCTTGGCCTCAGTCTAGACACCCAGAGGCTATAGAACACAAAGCCAATAACCAGGCCCTTAGTTCCCAGGCTGAGAAATTAGGAAATAGGAAATTATACTGGGAAGGAAGGAAGCTGAGAAGGGGAAGGCAAGAAAATAGATGAGAACTTATTATAGAGAGCAAGAACAACCAAGCACAGAGGACAATATGGACCCTATACTTACACCTGAGACCACAGAAGGAAATATGAACTGGTCTAAAGCCCAAAAAGCATTCTTGGAGGAGAGCAAGAAAGATTTTAAAACCCAAATTAGAGAGATAGAAGATAAATTTAAATCTACAGTGACCAAATTGGAGAAAGGTCTCACTGAAGAAAACAAATCCTTAAAAAGTAAAATTTATGACGTAGTTGGAGAAAATACCTGTCTAAAAAAGGACCTCCAAAAACTAACCGAAGGTTCTTCTGGCTGAGACTATATACAAATGAGTATGTACATGCAGCATAATTATAGTATAAATAGGATATAATCTTAAAACGAAGGCACTAACAGTGGCCCAAGTGAGATGGCTGGACCGAGAAAGGCTTGTTGCAAAAGGTGAGATTTGATCTGAATCTTGAAGGAAGCATAGTGGAGAAGAGAAACCATTAGAGGCATGGAGAACAACCAATGAAAGGTTACAGAGGTGGGAATGGAAGGAAAAGCAGGAAGGCTGATGTCACTGGATTGTAGAGAATGTAGAAAGGAGAAAAGTGTAAGATTAAAAAGATTTAAAAAGGCCAAGCTCCCCAGCACCCACAGAACCATACAAAGAACTAACCTCCTGCTGAGGACAGCCCAGCAGCCCTTCAGGAAGCAGCAAGCACAGCACAGTGCAACACTCTGGGAGCCAAGCTTAATCCCACATGAGCCACAGTTTTAGCCCCAGGGAGACCCAGCTAGCAGCCAGCTGGAGGGACCCCAGAACACCAGCAACTGTGGTGATTCCAGAATTATCAGCACATATATGCTTATGACAAAGTGAGAGGTTAGTGCCCTATGGACTTTGGGACCAGTCAGTAGTTGGGGAACTTGTTGGCTTCCTCCCCTCGGGTACAGGGTACAGGTACAGCCAATGTTCAGGCATTGGGGTACAGAGATTCACCTTGCCCTAATGGTAAAGTCGAAGGGGGTATGGGAGAAGACATTAGAGAGAGCAGATTGGATGAGGGGATATCATGTGGGACTGCTATTATGGAGGGAGTGGGTAGGGGAAAATTGCAATAAAATTGCAACTCATAATCTGGCAGAAAAGAATGATGCAAACCAGAAGTTAATAAAGCATTTGTTTAAAAAAAAGAAAAAGAAAAAGAAAAATATTTCTAATTAAAAGAGATAAGGAAGGAAACTATATCCTGCTAAAGGGCACCATTGAAAATGAAGCAATATCATTACTTCACATATATGCACCAAGTTGTATAGCATCCAAATTCCTAGAGAATTTAGGGGAATGAGAGGAAGAAATAGATAGAAAAGCTAGACTAGTGGGGGACCTTAATCTCCTCCTCTCTGAACTTGATAAATCTAACCTCAAAATAAACAAGAAATAAGTCATGGAGGTGAATAGAATTTTAGAGAGGCTAGGTGTGATAGATCTCTGGAGAAAACTGAATGGAGTTAAAAAGGAATATAGCTTCCCTTCAGAAGTACATGTCACATACACAAAAATCAACCATGTACTAGGGCATAAAAACCTCACCATTCAGTGCAGAAAGGCAGAAATATTAAATGCATCATTCTCAGACAATAAAATCATATGCAGTAAATGGCCATGGAAAGATAGACTAAAAACTAATTGGAAACTAAACAATGTAATCCTAAAGAATGAGTGGATCAAAGAAGAAATTATCAAAACAATCAATAACTTCATTTAAGAGAATGACAATCATGAGACAACATAACAAAATTTGTGGGATGCAGCAAAGGCGATTCTTAGGGGAAGTTTTAGAATGAACACATGAATAAATTAGAGAAAAGGGATGTCAATGAATTGGGCATGCAATTGAAAAAGCTAGAAAAGGAATAAATTGAAAATCTCCAATTAAATACTAAATTAGAAATAATGAAAACCAAAGGAGAGATTAATAAAATTGAAATTAAGAAAACTATTGAATTAATAAATGCAATTAACAGCTGGTTTTATGAAAAAAATGATAAAATTCATAGACCCTTAGTTAATATGATAAAAAAGGAAGAAGAAAATCAAATTATGAGTATCAAAAATGAAAAGGGTGAATCTACTTCCAATGAAGAGGAAATTAAAACAATAATTAGGAATTATTTTGCCAAATTGTATGCACATAAATTTGGCAATCTTAGTGAAATCGATGAATATTTAAATATATAAATGAAGAGGAAGTAAATTATTTAAATAACCCCATCTCAGAAAAAGAAATCAAACAAGACATCAGTGATCTCCCTAGGAAAAAATCTCCAGGGCCAGATGGATTTATTAGTGAATTCTATCAAACATTTAAAGAACAATTGATTCAAATAGTCTACAAACTATTTGGGAAAATTAGTGAAGGAGTCCTACCAAATTCTTTTTATGACACAAATATCGTACTGATACCTACATCAGGAAGAGATTAAACAGAAAAAGAAAATTATAGACCAATTTCCCCCATGAATATAGATGCAAAAATTTTAAATAAATAAAAAAATAAATAAAATATTAGCAAAAAGACTACAGCAACTTATCACAAGGATAATACACTTTGATCAGGTAGGATTTATTCCAGGAATGCAAGTATGGTGAAATATTAGGAAAACCATCAGTATAATTGATCATATAAACAATAAAACTAGCAGAAACCACATGATTATCTCAATAGATGCAGAAAAGGCTTTTGACAAAATACAACATCCATCCCTATTAAAAACACTAGAAAGTATAGGAATAAATTAAGCCTTCCTTAAAATAATAGGTAGCACATATTTAATGCCATCAACAAGTATTATGTGTAATGGGGATAAGCTAGAAGCATTTCCAAGAAGATCAGGTGTGAAACAATGGTGTCCACTATCACCCCCTTATTCAATCTGGCACTAGAAATGTTAGCAGTAGCAATTAGAGAAGAAAAAGAAATCATAGGACTCAAATTAGGCAAAGAAGAGACAAAGCAATCACTCTTTGCAGATGATGGTGTGATTTTCTTAGAGAATCCTAGAAAATCAAGAAAAAAACTACTTGAGATAATGAATAAATTAAGCAAAGTTGCAGGATATAAAATTAACCCACACAAATCCTTGGCATTCCTGTATATTTCTAATGAAATCCAACAGCAAGAGATAGAAAGAGAAGTCCCATTTAAAGTTACTATAGACATTATGAAACACTTGGGAATCTACATGACAAAACAAATCCAGGACCTATATGAACACAACTACAAAGCACATTTCACACAAATCTATTCAGATCTAAATAATTAGAAAAACATCCATTGCTCATGGTCGAGCTAATACAATAAAAATGACAATTTTACCTAAATTAAATTACATATTTAGTGCCATACCAATCAATTTACCAACAAAACTACTTTATAGAACTAGAAAAAAAACTGTAACAGAATTCATTTAGAAGAACAAAAGGTCTAGAATATCAAAGGAATTAATTAAAAGAAATGCTAGGGAAGGTGGCCTAGCCATACCAGATTTTAATCTGTATTCTAAAGAAGCAGTCATCAACACTACTTGGTACTGGCTGAGGAATAGAGCAGTGTATCAATGGAATAGATTGCTAACACAAGACTCAGCAGTCAATGACTATGGTAATCTAGTGTTTGATAAACCCAAAGACCCCAGTTTTTGGGATAAGAACTCACTATTTGACAAAAACTGCAGGGAAAACTGGAATATATTATGCAGAAACTGGGCATAGACCATTATGTAATACCATATACCAAAATCAAGTCTAAATGGGTGCATGAACTAGGTATAAAGGCTGATACTGTAAGTAATCTGGGAAAGCAAGGAATAGTTTACCTATCAGATTTATGGAGAGGGGAAGCCTTTATGACCAAAGAAGAATTAGAGAGCATTATAAAATGCAAAATGGATAATTTTGAATACATGAAATCGAAAAGCTTCTGTACAAACAAAGCCAATGTAACCAAGATTAAGAGGGAAGTGGAAAATTGGGAAAGAAATTTTACAAGCAATGTCTCTGATAAAGGCCTCAATTTCTTAAACATATAGAGAACTGAATTAAATCTATAAGAATACAAGTCATTCCCCAATTGATAAATGGTCAAAGGATATGAACAGGCAATTTTCAGAGGAAGAAATTAAAGATGTCTATAAGGATATGAAAAAATGGCTCTAAATCACTATTGATTAGAGAATTGCAAATCAAAACAACTCTGAGGTACCACATCTCACCAGTCAGATTGGCTAAGATGACAAAACAGGAAAATGAGAAATGCTGGAGGGGATGTGGACAAAATGTAACACTAATTCATTGTTTTTGGTGTTGTGTACTAATTCAACCATTCTGGAGAGCAATTTGGAACTATGCCCAAAGGGCTATAAATAATTTCATACCCAGCAATACCATTTCTAGGGTTGTATCCCAAAGAGGTCATAGAAAGGGGAGGAAGACAGATATGTTCAACAATATTTATAGCAGCTCTTTTTGTGGTGGCAAAGAATTGGAAATTAAGGGGATGCCCATCAATTGGGGAATGGCTAAATACATTGTGGTATATGAATGTAATGGAATACTATTGTGGTATAAGAAATGAGGAGCAAACCTGGAGAGTCTTATACAAACTGATGCTGAGTGAGAAGAGCAGAACCAGAAGAAATTTGTACACCATTACAGACACAACATATGTGTGATGACCAACTTTGATAGACTGGACTCTTCTCAGCAATGCAGGGCTATAGGTCAGCTCCAAAAGACTCATGATGGAGAGAGATGTCTACATTCAGAGAACGAACTAGAAAGAACAGAGTTTGAATGCAGATTGAAGCAAATTACCTGCTCTTTTCTTTTTCTTGTTTGGTTTTGTCTCCTCTTTCCCATTGTTCATTCCTTCTGATACAATCCTTTTTTATAACCTGACTAATGTGTAATGTGAAAGTATTTGCAGATGTTATACTTGATTGTATACTACCATGGGTTGAAGGGTGGGGAAGGGGAGAAAATTTGAAACTCAAAGAAATTGTAGAATTGAATCTTGCAAACTAAAAGTAAACAAATTAATAAAGACCAAAATATATAAAAATATAATATCAAAGGAAATAATGAAAAAAAATTCAAAGAAATTAAAGCAACTCTGAGATATAATATCACACCTATCAGATTGGCTAACATGACAAAACAGGAAAATGATAAATATCGGAGATGTGGGAAAATTGAAACACTAATATGTTGTTGGTGGAAGTTGTGAACTGATATACCCATTCTGGAGAAAAATTTGGAACTATGTCCAAAGGGCTACAAAACCCTGTGACCCAGCAATGCTACATTTTAGTCTGTTTCACAAAGAGATCATAAAAAAGGGAAAAGGACCCACATGTACAAAAATATTTATAGCAGTTATTTTTGTGGTGGCCAAGGATTCCAATTCTTGAGTGGGTGCCCATCAACTGGGGAGTGGTTGATCAAATTGTGATATATGAATGCAATGGAATACTATTGTTCTATAAGAAATGATGAGCAAGAGCACTTCAGAAAAACCTGGACAGACTTACATGAATGGATGCTGAGTGAAATGAGCAGAACCAGGAGAACATTTTACACAGTAAAAGCAACACTAAGGGATGACCAACTCTGATGAATCCTTCTTATCAATACAGTGATCTCAGTCCATTCCAAAATACTCATGATGGAAAATGCTATCCACATCCAGAGAAAGAACTTTGGATTCTAAATGAAGATTAAAACATACCATTTTCACCTTTTTGCTGTTTTCATTCTTTTCTGTGATTTTCCCCATTGGTTCTACCTATTCTTTACAACATGACTAATGTGGAATTATGTTTAACATGATTGTACATATAAGATTTCACACCATCTTGGGGAGGTAGGTTAGAGGGAGAGGGAGATAATTTAGAATTCAGAATCTTATAGAAGTGAATTTTGAAAACGAAAAACAAACAAACAAATAAATACATTAAAAAAAGAAAGAGGAGACTTCAGGAGAAGCAGTATATCCCTTTACAAGACCCACTTTCAGATTTCAGCTTAATATAGTGGATTAAGTGTGGTACCTAGAATCAGGAGACCCTGGGTATAAATCTAACCTGTTATATAAGCCACAATTTCCTTACTTATAAAATGGGAATAAAAATAGCACTCAGTTCACTGGCTTACTCTAAGATATAAGTGAGAAAATGTTTATAAAGTAATTTGCAAACATTAAAACTATGTAAATGTCAAAAAAAAGAAAAAAAACATGGAAATACTTGAACTTAGTAAGGAAGATGTTATACACCTCCAGAGAAACAAGACAATAAGAGGAAACGATCATACTATGGTCTTACATATATGTGTCTGAGTTTATATGTGCATATATATTTATAAATATCTATGTGTACATATGTATAACCATGCTTAATTGTAGTCCTCTTTAGGGTAGTAGGGGAGGAAGGAAGGAGAAAAAATAAAGTTAAAAATTGCACAGTAGAGAAGAAAAGAAAAACAACAAGGAAGCAAAAAAAAAAAATAAGCTGGGCAGCTTTGAAAGCAATGTGTAGTATTTATTATACAATTTTTTTTTTTTTTTTGCTTTTTGGAGGGTGGAGGGCAGGGCAATTGGGGTTAAGTGACTTGCCCAAGGTCATATGGCTAGTAAGTTAAGTGTCTGATGCCAGATTTGAACTTACGTCCTCCTGAGTCCAAGGCTGGTGCTTTATTCACTGCACCACCTAACCACCCCTATAGATTTTCTTGAAAAGGAATTTTTTTATATTGAATCCTCTCTTATGGTCTGCTGTGTACATGGACTTTTTAGTTTTTTCATTTTGTATTTAAATTTATCATTAAAATTCCAAAATAGCAAGAATATCTTTAATGTATTTAATATAGAGAGATTATTTTTATGGATTTGCAAGTTTTTTACAGAGCTAACACATTCTCCTCTGTCTATATAAAGACTTCAGTCCTTATTAAAGATCTCCCCATTCTCAAAAACAAAATTCCCATGCATTCACAAATTGTGATATTTGAACCTGAGTACTTTAAACTTTTGCAGCATATTTTATTTTTTAAGAATCTCTCAAAGTATTGGTCAATAAATAACTATTAAGTGATTGCTATATATTGGACATCGAACTAAGCATTGGGGATACAAAGAAAGGAAAAGAAATCCTGTCCATCTTTTATACTAAGCTAATATAGCAATGATCTATGCTTTTGTTGGTATGGAAATTCCTTCTACTACAACATACCTCAAATGGTCTATAATTTATAATTAGGTTTTCTTTTGGAAAATCTTTTCACCATTTTAATAATTAACAACTAGACTCTTCCCTTGCCGCTGTGCAATTTTGAAAATATTTTTAGTTTATCCTATAGACATTGTCATAGTCATTGTCTTTTGAGCACTCATGATCTAACACTCCCAACTACCATACAGATAAGTCAATCTCAGAGGCAAGGAGAGTATATTCAAGGAGAAAAAAAGCACAAAGAAAAAAATAAATTAGTATGATGTGGTATTAGGGGAAAAATTCGTTTCTCTCACACTGCAAAATGCCTTGCTTTTATTTTTCTGGAATTGGGTGTCAATTCATAGAGGTGAATGTTGTATATTAAACTTGATAGCTTTTGTCAGTTTCAAACACTTAAAGATAAAGTAATCATAGAACAGTCAATAAGATCACTCAGAAACTCTTTACTTGTTTTCCCACAAATAAAGCACGTGGTAAGATTTGTCAGAAACCTCATCACATCAAAATTGACTAAAACCAAGCCAAAGAGGAAAGGGCAAAAATCTATTGTATTCTGATTGCCAGGGGTGCTGGATATGTGGCTGTTAATCAACAAGTGACAGGAAGGTTAGAATGATTAATGAGAATGGAAGGGGGGAGTTGAAGTCAGCAAGTCCCAACTTGCAATATGTAATATTTTCATAAATTGTATATCCCCAAAGGAGTCCTGTATTATGGTTCCTTCAGTACCAATCATATCAATTCGCTGGGCTCCCACCGCACTCCAAATTGGTGTTCTATTCCCTAGGCAACTCTGCTGAATTCTAAGCTTTACTGTACTATGGATAGTTCAGGCAAAACATATCATCAGATGACAGTTGCCCTGTATTCTTTCCTTGATCTTACCACAGACTGGCTCATACATCTTGAATTGTGGACTTCACCCTGGGTGGTTCGAGGTGAATTTTAGGATGCCTCCAATGGTACTAACTGGGTAATGTCTACTTTGAACCCTGTCTCTTTAGTACAATATTTTCATCTCATTTTGTGAATTATCTAAATTCATAGTCCTTGTATCAGAAGGTTAAAATTGGAAGATATCTTACAGATCCATCTTTTCCCTTCTTTTAGAGTAATTTAAAGTCCACTGAGGTTATGTGAATTATCCATGATCAAAGAGGTAGTTTAAAGTCAGCAAGTCAAATCATTCATCATTCATTAAATGTTCTAGTCAGTGCGTTAAATGCTGGGGGTAAAAAGAAAGGCAATAGACAAAACAAAACAAAAACAAAAACAAACAAACAAGCAAAAACAATCCATGCTCCCAAAGAGTAAGTAGCAGAGTTGAATTTGGAACTTAATCTTCTGATTCTAAATCCAATATTCTTTCCTCTCAATCTTTTATACTGAACACTCAATAAATTAACTTCAAGTATAATCATAAAGTTTATTTGGTTTCTTTTCAGGATTTGATCTAGGTGTAGAACAAAGAGATATATTTTGTAGCATATAAACAATATAATAAAGACAAATGTGGGATCAACCTGGGTCAATGGGGCAAATGAGAAGAGATTAATCTAGACCAAATCTTCTTATAAGTGATATGTAATATTGATATTGTGTTTTTTAATATTTATTTATTTTAACATTCATATTTTTTATGTTGAGTTCCTAATTCTCTCCCACCTTCCGGGCCATCCCCCATCCACTGAGATAGCAAGCAATATAACCATTATACATGTGAAGTCATGCAAAACATATTTCCATATTAGCACTGTTGTAAAAAAAAAAAGCAAGAAAAGTGAAATGAAAAAAGAAAGTTCAATCTGCATTCAGAATTCCTCAGACTTAGAATATTATGCTGATCAGAATAGCTATGACATGCACAATGAATAATCATTACAATAATGCTGTTATTGGATACAATGTGTTTCCAGGTTCTGCTCATTTGACTTTGCATAAATGCGTATCAATTCACAACTTGTTTAGTCATTCCCCAATTGATGGGCATTTCCTTTATTTACATTTTTTTTTTTTGCCAAGAGCTGCTATAAAACTATTTGTACATATAGGTCTTCTCCCTTTTTAAAAATCTCTTTGGGATACAGACCTAGTAGTGGTATTGTGAGGTATATGCAGTTTTATATCTGCTTGGGCATAGTCCCAAATTGTTCTCCAGATCAGTGGGACTAGTTGCACCTCCACCAGCATCATGTTAGCATCTCTTTCCACATTCCTTCCATCATTTTGTCTTTTTCCTTTGATGCCAATTAGTCAGTCTGATACATACAGGGTGGAACCTCAGAGCTGTCTTAATTTGCATCTAATTAATTATTAGTAATTTAGAACTTTTTAATGTGACTATTTATAGTTTTCATTTCCTCTTCTGAAAACTTCTTGTGACCAGAGTATTAGGAAGGTAGAGCCAAGATGTAAAGACAGAAACTTATCTGAGCTTGCCCAAATTACCTTTAAACAATTTTAAAATAACCCCTCAAAACAAATTCCTGAGCAGCTAAACCAACAAAAGAACTGGGTGAAACAATTTTATAGCCCAACCCAACTTAGCAGGTTGACAAGAAAAGTGTCTCTCACTGGCATGAAAATGGAGTACAGTCCAGCCCAGGAAAGGCCCCACAAGTCTGAAGCAGGCCTAAAAAAGCAGAAGCAGCTCCTGGATCTATCAGTCCACAGATATTAAGGGGGTTGTGTGGGATAAAATGACCCTTAATAAAATAAACAGAGGTATATCCAGGTAGAGAGAGAAGAATCTTTATTACAATCTTACAAAAAGGGGGGTCATCACTACCAGAAACAGACTGGTAGGAGAAGCAGGGTACAGAATGCAAAGCTTGGCTAGATATCATAATCACCCCCCTGCCACCACTGACCTTAGCTCCCATTAGTCAGAGGTATAGGCTCACAATCTAACCACAAAGATTCACTTTAAACAGCAAGAAAATTGCTAACAGTATCAATATAGATGTGACAGGAAAGTAGAAAATATTTTTATGAATGATGGGGATTTTAGGTTATGGTGACCAGTCAGGAGTTTTGCAACAGTCCTTCTAATTTTATATTTGTATAGGTCAGATGGTTTCTGGTCAGTGGAAACTCAAGTCTGGGTCTGTGGTCAAATCTGAGGAGTTTTCACTTTTCCCTCCAACACATTAGCTTAGTTAGCAAAGGTCCAAGACAAAGGTCCCAAACTACTGTCTTCTTCAACTAGGCCTCTGTTAACTTGCTATTTTGTCTAAATTACCTGAGAAGTTTTCACCTCTATCACACAATCCCTCCTCTTATCTTTTACCCCCTGAAAACTTCTCACACCACTGTGTCATAATTTTCTTCAACCTCCTCTTCCCATTCCAGTCTCACATAATCTCTGTCTCTGCCTTCCTAGCCCACAGGTTCCCAGACATGGTTCCTAAGAATCAATAGTTTGATGGGCCATCCTGTACTTCCTTCTAATTTTATCATTCTAGAGAGGGAATTCTTCATTGTCTTAGTTATTAGTTGCACCATACAAGGTAGGCAGACAGGGAAGAATATTATCCCACTAAGGGCTTTCAATAAAAACTATGGAGCTTCTTTCCACCAACTTCCAGTTAACAAAGACCACCAAGGGACATTAAAGGTTCTAAATTAACTTTGGACAGGTATGTGGGCAATCTTCTGTATATTCTGGGTTATTCTTTTACTTCACCATTGTCATCAATTTTCATAGAACAAGTTGATAAATTCATTTTTTTGCATACCCATGTAATGGAAATGTAGATTTGAAGATCTTCCCTGACCCTAGGCCCTTTGATTGGCTTAAGTGACTCTGAGAACCTTCTTTAATTTGAAAATATACTCTGCCCCCTAACAGGCTGAATGTGGTCACATGGAGCCTGTGGTAGGGGGCTTGGTTTTCAGGAATGACCACACCTTGATGCTGTGTGATTGGGCAGTGGGTCAAGAGTGTGGTTACATTCTCTGACCCAGGAGAAGGCTACATAATTGCTGATGTGAGGCTTTGCTGTGGGGCTCACTTTGAGCAGTGTTGTGTGATTTGACCAGATGAGACTCTGGGCAGCTGTTGAGAGTCCCCCAGCTTTGAAAACCCAGATGTTGATGCTTCCCTCTCTGGTTACTGCGATTTTGGTATTGATAATGGTTGGACAGTTTGGAAGCCTGTCTGTCTGATCAGTCTGTGTACTCTGAAGTTTGGGGTGCTGACCTTTTCCCCCTGAACTAGGTAATATATATATATATATATATATATATATATATATATATATATATATATTATATATACATATTTGATTATTATATATATATATGATTATTATATATATATATATATATATATATATATATATATATTTGATTGATTAAAGTAAGCTTGTAACTGATTTTGAGTTGCTTTCCTTTTGAGAAGCAGATCTAAGAACCTGTGTTGGCAGCCACCCTGGGGATGTTGGGATGCTTACCACTACAAAATGGCAACGAGGATGGGATCTGCTGAGTAAAAGGAAAGTATGGGGGCTGGGATAATTGTCTGTTTCCCAGTTGTGGTAGCTGTGATTCTGTGGAGCCATGGAGCAAGAGAGAAGAATAGCCTGCATGCTGACTTCACTGAGCTGAGAGCAGGAATGGTGAGCTGCTTACATGGAGACCTGTGGAGAAGCCAGTAGCTGCTGCCTTCTGCTGGAGGAGAAGGAACCCAGGAGTTTGGGATTCAGCCACAGGACAAGATAAGGACTGTGAGGCAAAGCAGGGGCACTGAATGTGTTTCCTTGCTGCATCCCACAGTTTGGGACCCAGGGGGAGGATGAACTTGTGACTATGGTGGGTGGGGTGAAGTGCCATGGACCCCCAAGGACCCCACACTGTTGGTTTTGTTGCCCAGCCCCCTCTCTGGACTTGGAAGCAGGGGCTGGAGCAGTGTTATGGAAAGGATACCCCCCTTCTCCCAAGAGAACTTTATTTGGACTCTTGTTTTGAAATAATGTGATAATGCAATGTGCTTTGTTTAAGGCCCAGTGGCCACTTTGGCAACTTTAGATGTACCTTGAAACTATGACCTAAGAGATGCTTTAGTGCTAATTTACAAATGTAAATTGTGTATGTTATGGGCATCAAAGATCTTGGAGGCCAATGTAACGGAAATGCAGATTTGAAGATCTTCCCTGCCCCTAGGCCCTTTGATTGGCTTAAGTGACTCTGAGAACCTTCTTTAATTTGAAAATATTCTCTGCCCCCTAATAGGCTGAATGTGGTCACATGGAGCCTGTGGTAGGAGGCTTGGTTTTCAGGAATGACCATACCTTGATGCTGTGTGATTGGGCAGTGGGTCAAGAGAGTGGTTACATTCTCTGACCCAGGAGAAGGCTACATAATTGCTGATGTAAGGCTTTGCTGTGGGGCTCACTTTGAGCAGTGTTGTGTGATTTGACCAGATGAGACTCTGGGCAGCTGTTGAGAGCCCCCCGGCTTTGAAAACCCAGATGTTGATGCTTCCCTCTCTGGTTACTGTGATATTGGTATTGATAATTGTTGGACAGTTTGGATGCTTGTCTGTTTGATCTGCCTGTATACTCTGAAGTTTGGGGTGCTGACCTTTTCTCCCTGAACTAGGTAATATGTTTGATTAAAGTAAGCTTGTTAACCAATTTTGAGTTGCTTTCCTTTGAAAAGCAGATCTAAGAACCTGTGTTGTCATCCACCCTGGGGATGTTGGGGTGCTTGCCGCTACAACTCTCTTTCCCCTTCTTCAGCTAGCAAATATTCTAGAATGAATCTATATTGAAGGACTATATCTCGGGTTTGGGTAATCTGATCTGCTAACAAATCCAAGGCTTTTGCCGTTTTATTTGTGATGATCTCAACTACTGCCTTGAGTCAATTAATTTGGAGTTCTATATCCACAGCTTCCATCCTGAGCTCAAGTTGCCTGTCCATAGGTTTGGATAATTCTTTCAGGGGATGACTTGTAACCCCAGCCATTTGTGTCTCCTCTGTGGGTGATAGAGATATCTAAGGACCTTTCTGACTGACTGAGGTAGTCATAAAGTCTTATACCCAAGGGACTTTCCACAGTATTTGGAAGGAAAAAGAACTTGGGTACACTAATCCAATGTAACAGATCCCTTTCCAATCAAGAGGGAGGTGAGTGTAGGCCACTAAATGAGGCCATAAATCTAGTAATGTCATTTCAAGGCTAGTATTTTCCATGAATAGAATGGAGAGGCTTTAGAATAATTTCCCTGTAGTGTTGGGTAATAGTACCCATCATAAGGTCCTAAAGGCTTTCCCTTACATATCTTTTCATATTGACATTTCCACAAGGCTACCTCTTTATTCCACTGGCACCCGGTTGTGCAAATTCCTTTCCCCAGATTGTCCATGCTCCAAAAATATTACAAATACTCCCCTTCCTTATTAGTTTAATTAACCCATACACAGTTTATACAGGGGACCTTGAGTATACCCCCTTTCCCATTGTATAGTACTGCCTTTTCCCAGAATTTTCACTTTTGCGGATCTGACAGAAGGATGTTAAGATCCCCAGTACCCTTTTCAATCCACTCCTGCCAGATCTGGGTGCAATTATAGATGTCCATTTTCTCAATCCCAGTCAGGGTCCATCTGAGATGACTCTTTGCTAGCTCAACTTTCCCTTGGGTTTGATTTATACAGAACACTCCTCTCTCTTCCATCAACGGCCAGAAGTATTCTTCTGCCTCTTTCCAGAGACCAGTATTATTATTAACTACTACTTTAGTACTAAGAAGCCATTCAGATCTCAGAGGGACAGGGACCAATGGCCATTGAGATAGCCTCTGAGGCGCGCCACAAACACAGAAGTTGGTTAGATTAAAATTCTGGGCTATGGTTTCCATCAATTTTTCAAACTTATTTTTTTCTATCATTGGGGGTATTGATACAATAACAGGAATTGTAACATATAACAGATAGAAAATTAAGGAAATCTCCATGGTGTTACACTATTATTGAAGATAAAATGATGATGTAGGGAAACAGAGGCACAAGCAAAAAGGCCAAGTACTAAAATTACCAGAAACTACAACAGAATAAGCACACTTGCAGCAATAACAGCTATCACACAAAGGGGCAATGGCTCAGGGTTCATTTGTCCACACTGTAGGGGGTTCACATCTGGAGCTCAGCTTCAACTCTTTCCGAGGGTTGACTGGCTCAACTGTCTATTCAGCAGGGGTTTCAACGGGTATAAAGCCAAGCATGAGCAGCTTTCCAGAGGACTGCTGCTGTGAACAGCTTTCAAGGTTCCTATTACATAGTATATTGAACTCTCTATTTATTCAGTAACAAATCAGAGCAAAACATTCACAGAAAATCAAGGTACAGCATTCACAATGTTACAACTTATCACAGAAAATCAAAATATAGTATACACCATGTCACAACTTAACAACTTTTCACTAAAATGGCCACAGAGTTTTCATCAAAGTGAACAAGGAGCTGGGAACCTCTTCCATGGTCCCAAATACCACCCGAATTGAACCAACTGTCACCTGAGTTCAAAGGCAGACAGCTCCCAGCTCCTTGTCCAGCTCTCTATGCAGTTCCTGCTCCACATTGGGACTCCCAGTGTCCAGTCCATCTCAAATCCTTTACAGTCTCTTTTCCTGGGAAGACAAGGCTTAAAGCCACAAGAACATTCATACACATTAACAAATCCACAACAACATTTGTACAAAATACCTGCACCAGAGTCATGCTTCCTAAGTCTTTGGCAGCTCCAGGTGGCTCTTGAAAGTCTTACCACCGCAAGTTCTAGTTTTGTGTCAGTTCTCTCTCTCTCTCTCTCTCTCTCTCTCTCTCTCTCTCTCTCTCTCTCTCTCTCTCTCTCTCTCTCTCTCTTTCTCCCCCACCCACCTCTCCCCACCCACAACCATCCCTGGCAGCAGCTGTCCTGCCTCCACAATGCTTATCCCTATTCTGCCCCTTCCTGTTACATGAGCAACTTCTTCCCAAGGTATTAACTACTTCTGTGTTAATTAAATAGCTTAAACAAGGTGGTAACTTGAAATAAGGTGCTAAGTATGTGTTTACTTGCCAATACAAAGGGGCATGGAAGATCATCAGATTCCATTAACATTACAACAGGTCCTTTCACTCATGTGTGGTGTCCCCCAGATTTCCTCCCCCACCTCTCTCCTGGGTCCATAGAGTGGTGTCAGAGGTCAACAGTATCCGGAAGGTCACTCCCAAGAAGAAGTAAACTTCTCCTCTTTCCAAGTTCAGATTAGGACCCAATCCCCAGGCTGAAATTTATGCACTGGGAATCCTAGAGGTATTGTCTATGCCATCAAGACTTTTAAATGCAAGCCATGAAGTTGTTTTACCAAACAATTCATGTAATTTCTAAGGAATCTGTCTTTTGTTTATATAGGAAAGCAGAAAATATTTTTATGAATCATGGGGATTTTAGATCATGGTGACCAGTCAGGGTTTCTGCAACAGTCCTTCTAATTTTATATTTCTATAGGTCAGATGGTTTCTGGTCAGTGGAAACTCAAGTCTGGGTCTGTGGTCAAATTGGAGGAGTCTTCACTTTTTCCTCCTACACGTTAGCTTAGTTAGCAAATTCCTCAGCTTATGACTAAGGAAAGTGAGACAAAGGTCCCAGCCTACTGTCTTCTTCAAATAGGCCTCTGGTAACTTGCTATTTTGTGTAAAATGCAAAATAATACCTGAAGAGTTTTCACCTCTCTCACACACGGTCAAACAAGTGTTGATAAAGTTATTACAGAGGACCCTTTAACTTTGCTGCATAACTCATGCAGGTCTGGGTCACAGTCCCAGGGTAACAAGGAGCACTAGCACACTAGAATATTTGGCCACAGGGGAGCAAGGACCCTGGTCATAATTCCAAGGTAGAAAAGAATATTTGTGTCTCAGTCCAGAGAAAAGACCAGCAGAGCACTGACTATATTTCTCCTTAGATCATATTATTTTGGAAGAACTGAAAATTTACAGGCCCCAAAAATGGTTCTGAAAATGGCAATTAAAAAAAACAAAACAAAAAGCAAACAAACCTGAAGCTTTGGACAGTAAGGACAGCACAAGATATAGCTGTTTCTACATTAAGGTATCAGAGGGCTGGGAATATGATATTCTGGAGGGCAAAGGAAACAGGATTACAATTAAGAATCATTTCCCCAGGAAAAATGAATATAATCCTTCAGGGGAATAATGAATATTTAATGAAATTTATGATTTTGAAGCATTCCTGATGAAAAGACCAGAACTGAATAAAAAGTTTTATTTTCAAATACAAAATTCAAGACAAAAAGATAAACATGAAAGAGAAATCATAAGGGATTCAATAAGGTTAAACTATTTACCTTCCTACAAGGAAAGATGATGCCTGTGAAGTCATAACAACTTCACCATTATTAGGGTAGTTAGGAGTGTAGAGACAGAAAGAATTTATGTGAGGTGACTATGATGGATATCTAAAGAAAAAAAAATTAAAGGGTGAGAAAGAGGGTATCACTGGAAGTAGAGGGAAGGGAGATATTAAATTGGATAAATTATCTCACATAAAAGAGGCCTAGAAGAGTTATAATGGAGGGGAAGATGTGATTGGTAGACAAGACTTGAACTTTACTCTCATCTTCCAATTGACTTAAAGAGTGATTAATAGGGGCGGCTAGGTGGCACAGTGAGTAGAGCACTGGCCCTGGAGTCAGAAGGACCTGAGTTCGGATCCAGCCTCAGACACTCAACACACACAAACAAAAACCTAGCCATGTGACCCTGGGCAAGTCACTTAACCCCAATTGCCCTCAAAAAAAAAAGAGTGATTAGTATATATATACTCAACTGGGGATAGAAATTGATCTTATCCTCCAAGGAAGAGAAGGGAAGAGGGCCTAATAAAAGGGAGGGCAGATGGGGGAGGTGGTGGTCAGAAGTAAAACACTTTTGAGGAGGGACAGGGTAAATGTAGAAAAAGAAGGTCAAGGGGAAAAAAAAGAAGGGTAAGGTGGGAAACTAGGATGGTAGAAAATATACAGTAATCACACCTGTGAATACATTTTTGCAGCAAGTTTTTCTGAGAAAACTCCTCATTAGTCAAATATATATAGAAAACAGAGTCAAATTTATAAGAATACAAATGATTTCAATTGATAATCAAAGGATATAAACAGGAAGTTTTCAGAAAATAATTTATGAAAAAAATGTTCTAAATCATTATTGAATAGAGAAATGCAACTTAAAACAACTATGTAGTGCCTACTCACACCTACCAGATTGGCCAATGTGAAAGAAAAGGGAAATGCTAAACGTTGGAGAGGATCTAGGAAAATTGGGAAACTAATTATTGGTAGGATTGTAAACTGATCCAACTGTTCTGGAGAGCAATTTGAAACTGCAACCAAAGGACTATAAAACTATGCATACCCTTTGACCTAACAATATTATTAAATCTGTACCCAAATAGTAAAAAAAGAAAAAAAGAAAAGGATTTTTGCATACAAAAACGTTTATGGCAACTCTTTTTGTGGTGGCAAAGAATTTGAAATTGAGAGAAAGCCCATTAATTGCTGAATGACTGAACAAATTGTGTTAGATAATTGAGATGAAATGCTATTTTGCTATAAGAAGGGATGAACAGGATGTTTTCAGAAAAGTCTGGAAAGACTTACTTGAGTTGATGCAAAGTGAAATGAGCAGAACCAGGAGAAAAGTGTATACAATAATAGCAATATTGTGTGATGATCAACTGTGAATAACTTATCTATTCTCAGTAATACAATGATCTAAGACAATTCCAAAGGATTTATGATAAAAAGTACTATATACCTCCAAAGAAAAAATGGATGGGGTCTTTTTTTTCAAACAAATGCTTTATTAACTTCTGTTTTACATCATTCATTTCCGCCAGATTTTGAGTTACAATCATTTTCCCCCCATTATTCCCCTACCCAGCCTCCCAGAACAGTAGTCCCACAAGATATCGCTTCCTCCAATCTGCTCTCTCCCATACCTTCCCCCATACCCCCATCGACTTTTCCATTAGAGGAAGGTGAATCTTTGTGTCCCAATGCCTGCACATCTTATCCCCCTATTACAAGCGAAAGAGTATTAATAATAGTATTTATAGATATTTGAAACATTTAATGTTATGACCTCGAATTTCAGATCCATTTCCTTCCTCCCTTGTCACCCATTCCCTCTGGGGAGATAAGTAATTCAGTATATGTTGTACATGTCTAGCTATGCAAAACATTATCATAGTAGATATATTGTACAAGGCTGCTTATAATTCCCTCCCACTCATCCCACCCCCCACCTGGTCGATTCTCTACATGATCCTGTCCCTCTTCTATAGTGGGTACTTCCAACCTCCCCTCACCCCAAGGATGCCCTCCCATCCATCATCCCTCCTCTCATCTCCCTTCCCCCTATCCTGCTGCAGGTTGAGATATCTCATTTAGTATGTATGTCATTTTCTCCCTGAACCAAATTCAATGTGAATGTGTTTTTGCCTTTTTAGCCTTCCTTATTCTCCCCCTCCTTTGCAACCACTTCCTCTTGCTTCTTCTACATGGGATAGTATAGCCTACCCTGTCTCTCCCCATCTCCTCTTGCCACTTTCCTCTCTCACCTCATAATTTCATCCCTTGAGTATCCTCCCTTCCCAACAAATTCAACCTATGCCCTCTATCCATATATAACTGTAACCATATACACACACAATCACATATGTATTCATATGACCACACCCCCTTCTTCCATTATTTTCATAGTGAGAAAGATATCATCAGTCACAATTATTGATTTTCCATATAGGATGTAAGTAGTTCAACTTTGATAAGTTCCTTTTGATTTCTTTTCCCTGATTACCTTCTAAGGCATCTCTTCCTTCCTGTGTCTGGATGTCAAATTTTCTATTCAATTCTGGTTTTTTCCTCAAGAATGCTTGAAAGTCCTCTATTCCACTGAATGACCATATTTTCCCCTGAAACAAAATACTCAGTTTTGCTGGGTAGGTGACCCTTGGGTTCATTCCCAATTCTTTTGCCCTCTGGAATATCATATTCCATGCCCTTCGATCCCTCAGTGTAGAAACTGCCAGGTCCTGGGCTATTCTGATTGTGTTTCCACAATATTGAAATTGTTTCTTCCTGGCTGCTTGTAGTATTTTCTCCTTGATCTGGGGATTCTGGAACCTGGCTATAATATTTCTGGGAGTTTTCTTTTTGGGATCTTTTTCAGGAGGTGATCGGTGGATTCTTTCAACCTC
This sequence comes from Gymnobelideus leadbeateri, assembly GCA_011680675.1. NCBI lineage: Eukaryota > Metazoa > Chordata > Mammalia > Diprotodontia > Petauridae > Gymnobelideus > Gymnobelideus leadbeateri. The sequence goes on along the minus strand of WOXC01007561.1, from coordinate 74,862 downwards.
TATTTTGCCCTCTGGATCTAAAACATCAGGGCAGTTTTCCTTGAGAATTTCTTGAAGGGTGATTTCTAGGTTCTTTCTTTGATCATGGGTTTCAGCTAGTCCAATAATTTTTAAATTGTCTCTCCTGGATCTATTTTCCATGTCAGTGGTTTTTCCCATGATATATTTCACATTGCCTTCTAATCTTTCATTTGTTTGTATCTGTTTAACAGCATCTTGATTTCTCATAAAGTCATTAGCTTCCATTTGCTCCAGTCTAACTCTAAAGGAATGAATCTCCTCAGTGAACTTTTGAGATTCTTTTTCCATCTGGCAAATTCGACTTTTTAAGGCATTCTTCTCCTCATTGCCCTTTTGGGCCTCCTTTGCCATTTGAGCTAGTCTATTTTTTAAGGTGTTGTTTTCCTCAGTCAGGCTGTTGACCCTCATTTCATACTTTTCCTGCATCCTTCTCATTTCTCTTTCTAATTTTTCCTCCACTTCTCTTATTTGATTTTTAAAGTCCTTCTTAAGGTCCTCTATGGCCTGCAACCCGCTCATGTTTTCCCCTGTGGCTTTTGGAGCAGGACTTCTGACCTCACAGTCCTTTTCCTGCTCTATGCCCCCAAAATAGGAGTCTAGGGTTGCATTTTTCTGTTTCCTTTGCCTTGGCATGTTGCCACTTAAGTGCTTGACTTTTGGGCTTGTTGCCACACTATGGCTTTAAGGCCAGGTAGAAGAGTTTTCGTCCCGAACGTGTGGGGGGCAGCTTCCATTTCTGGCAAGCTGTAAACCCACCCACGACTTCCACCGTAGATCACAATCCAGATCCAGGGAGGTTAAAGCAAGAGTGATTACCCCCCAAGACTGATCGCTGGATCTTCCTACAATTTGCAGGCCAGGAGCTGGAGCTGCCTCTGAAAACTACAAAATGACGTGTCTCCTCAGCAGCTTCCAACCCGCAGGGGAAGGAGCCGACGCATTCCCTAAATACTGGTCACAAAGTCCATAGGACACTAACCTCTTACTTTGTCCTAGGCATGTCTATGTTGATAATTCTGGAGTCACCACAGCTGCTGGTGTTCTGGGGTTCCTCCTGCCGGCTGCTGGCCCTGCCACCCTGGGGCTAAATCCTCGGCTCACGCGGACCTGGGCTCTGCTCGGCTCCTGCACTCTGCATGCTGCGCTCTGCCAGGTCCCAGATCACTGGGCTGGTCCTTCCTGCAGGGCTGCTGGGCTGTCCTCAGCGGGAGGTTAGCTTGTCTGTGTCGTTCTGTGGGTGCTGGGGCTCCAGAAGTTGTTCAGAGTCCCCTTTTACATAGTTTGGGGGGAATCTGGGGGCTTAGTGGCTTGGATAAGCTGTTTCTACTCCGCCATCTTGGCTCCGCCCCCGATGGACTCTTAATGCAGATCAAAGCATGCTTTTTAAAACTCTTTTTCTTTTTGGTCTGTGTTTTATTTTACAATATGACTGATAGGGAAATAAGTTTTGCATGACTGTACATTTATAACCTATACCAGACCTCTTACTTTCTCAATGAAAGAGGAAGTCAAAAAAGGAGAGAGATAATTTGGAACTTAATTTTTTAAACAAATAATAATAAAAGCCTTTTATGTATAATTGGAAAAAACATAATATTCAAATGTGGGATGGAGAAAACTGCTTGTTCTCGTACTTTGACTATCAGTTGGGGATACTGTGTTTTACATGAACTTATTAATAGTAAATTGTAATCTCCTAGAAAATTGGGGCATTTTGTTTACCTGTTTAACCTGCTGTGAAGTTATCCTTTGATAAATAACAAATATATCAAAATTGTAAGAGCTAGAAGGATCCTAATAATCATTAAAGCCAACCCAATATTTTAACAATGAGAAAATCGGGACCTAGAGAAGTTAAGACAATTGCAGAGCTTTACACAAGATAGTGATTGAGAAGATACTAGAACCTGTGTACCTTGTGACTCTTTCTATCTGCCTCCCAGTTATATTGCCACTGATATTTGCTTTCTTTTGGCAATACCCTTTTACTAGCATTGTAATTTGTCTTAGATGCACGAAAATTTCAGAAATCTGTCCAAAATATATGATCATTTCTAGAGGTATATCTATTTTGAATTATTTCTGCGAAGAGAAAATTATTAGAGGTGCTTAGTTGGCAATTAATATAAAATGTACAGAGAAAAATGTCTTTAAAGCACACCTAGAAGATATTTTACTCTCAAAAGTTTTGCAATCAAGAGTTATTTTCTCTTGTTTTACTACTATTACTGATATTGACAGACTGTCACAAATATAATCAGTCTGAATTTCATTTTTATTCTAATTAACACTTGCCCATTTTCAAAATGAAAACTTTTTATTTCTGACTTTGAATGATTTCATCAGTCTTTCCCTCCTTTGCTAGTTAAGCTGTGATATAGTAAATCTCATAAATGTGTGGCATTACCTTTAGGATTATTTCAAAACATTTTTGATTAGTATTTACCTTTGCTTCAAAGGAGATATCCAACCAATTTTAGTGTCAGTTCAATCTTCCAGTAGTGCAGTTGCAGTGCACTTTGAATTAATTTAAGTCCAAAATTAAATAACACTGTCCTGATGAGCCAGTAGAAAGGAAAGAAATTTTGAGCCTCTGAAAGTTATTTCTTTAAATATGCTGAAAATTTGGCACCAATGACATGTCTTATGGTGATGTCTTATTTGACAGATTCTCCAGGAACTTAACATTTTTGTAATGAAATTGCTTATATTTTTAAAGAAAAAAAAAAACAATAATTTTTGGAAGCCATATGGCTCAGGTTTGAAGGAACTGTGGAAAGAAAATGACATTTGTTTTGGGTTAAATATGACCAATGTGAGAATTTGGTGGTTGAGAGCTGGGGTGTTTTACTTAAAAAAGCTCTTTAGACTTCTTTCACTCCAGAGTGGTAAACAAGATTACCACTGCATTGTTTTCTCTGCCTCTTCCCCCTGACACTAAAACAAAATAACACAGACCCTGGATATTAAACTCAGTCTCTGCCCCATTTAGAATTGTACAGTCATAAAGAAGTTTATCATAACCTCTAAATTAGAAATATTTGTTTAGGCAACCTAGTCTGGCCCATAGTTAAGCTTGAGCTCTCTCTATAATATTATATATATATATATATATATATATATATATATATATATATATATATATATATATATATATATATATACATATATATACATATATATATATATATATATATATATATATATATATATACATATATATACATATATATATATATATATATATATATATATATATATATATGTATATTAGGGCAATTGGGCTAAGTGACTTGCCCAAGGTCACACAGCTAGCTTTTGTGTTAAGTGTCCAAGGCTGGATTTGAACTCAGGTCCTCCTGACTCCAGGGCTGGTGTTCTGTTCACTGTTCCACCTAGCCGCCCCCTCTACAATAATCTTGGCAAGAATTCCACTTGACAAGTTTCCACTTGAAGCCTTCCATAGATGGGAGACAATACTTCCTAAGGTAGCCTATTCCATTTCTGGGATCTCGCTTTTCTTTATATTGTTATGAAATCAATTCCTCTGCAGCATCTATTACTTCTATTTCTGTCTGCTGGAGCCTTAAAAATATATTTCTTCTGTATGATATTCCTTCAGTTTTGTAAAGAAAGCCATAGTAATTTTCCTTCCAAAGACTGGTTGGTTCAGAAGATATATTGGATAGATAATAATAACCAGAATAATCCTCTTCTCCCAATGTCTCATCATCACTGCAGGCATAGGGTAGGCACTATATTGGCCTGCCCTGAAATCCCTTTCTCCTTCACTCAATTCTATATTCAGAAAATACAGTCTTTCTATTTTTAGAATGTTTAGAGCTATTGGTTAACATATGAGGAAAAGGCATCCTGGTTCACTTGGTCCTCTAAATAGTGATCATTGAACTTCTGTATAGGTTGGCACTTTCATGAATTCAAATCCATTTTTTTTCTATTGTTGGGCATGTTTCTTGCCACAAAAAAGAGAATTGGTTCAGACATTCATAGAACTCTTCCATCTGGCAGGAGATGCAGCTCCTGCTTCACATTAGTACTGATATAGTGCCAACTCATCAACATCACTTCATAAAGTTAGTCTCATTTCCAATTTTTCTTCTGCTAATCTCTATGTTCACATGAGCTTTGAGAAGAACCCTTCCTTTCTCCATATTAAAGAAAGCAGCACTCAGCAGTGCTGGAGAGTACAATGTTAATTTCTTTTCTTCCTCAGACACTTGGGAGGGCTGCCTATAGAAAAGTGAATTCTCTTTGACTGTACAGAAGCTAACAAAGCCCACAGATTCCTTCCTACTTGCCTCTCCTAAATCTTCAAGAATTTCTTTATGGCAACTGAGTAAAATTATTCTAATCAGCTTATACACTTACTTGGCCACATCTAAGGCTGAGACAATAGTTATGGGATAGTGTATAGTTTCCTTAAGGACTCATCCCTGCTTGGGAGTGAGAAGGAAATGAGAAAGCACAGTTCCTTATAGGAGAAACACATATTTGTTATCTATTGTGTGATAGAGTACTGTGCTTCCTTTTTATTCATATACAATCTGTCCAACCTCTCTTCCATCTCCACTACTCTACTGAAACTTCAAAAGTTGCCAAAGCTCTCTTACAACCAAACACAATGAACTTCTTTTAGTCCTCATCCTCTTTGATGTCTTCATTGAATTTTACTTTATTAACCTTCCTTCTTTCTCCATAGACTCATTCTTTGGTTTCTAAAATACCACACTCTTGGAATTTTCTCCTATTATTATTCCCAACTCCTTAAGCCTGTTGTTTAACAAAATCAATTTCTTAGCCTACTTCTCTTCTCTTTATACTATTTCCCTTGACAGTTTCATTCATTCCCACTATTCCAATTCTTATTTATTCCTAAATGTTTCCAAAATTCAGTACTATCTCCTTTCTCAAGCTCTAGACTTACATATCCAGTTACCTTTGGACAGCTTTACATGAATGCCTCCTCACAATTCAAACACATAATGAATGAAAAAAAAGCTTTGAATCTTTTCCTTCATGTTTCCTTTCTGCCTTTTTTTGAACTTTATTGTTTCTGTTTTAATTTACTGATTCTGATACCACTATTAGCTTCCCATATTTGAAAATATCATACAGCCCCTGATTATTTTTACTTTCTCAAATTGCTAGCCCAACCACATAATCCTATAAATTATTTCATTATTATATCTTTTACAATAGTCCTTTCATTGCTAATTTTATTGCCACCACCTTTGTGGCACGATGCAAAAATGCAGAATTATGTTTTTATGTTTTACCCAGTCATCATTTTGTAACTGTACAGTAGGAGAGTAAGATATATGTTATTTAATATTTCCACTCAGAAATCAATTTGTTCGTTCAAATACTGTTTTTTTCCTGCCAATTGATTCAGCTTTATATTATCTCCCTCTATGTTTATATTTTTTGTAGCATATATTTAGCTCAAAGAGAGAAATGTTAAATTTTCCTACCACTCCTACTGCTGTGTTATAATCATTGTCACGAAATGCATCTAATTTTATAAAAAACAAAACAAAACAAAACAAAAGGATGTCATTTGGCTAATATTTAATATTGCTATATTTCCATTATCTGTGTTGCTTTTAAATTTAATGTTGCTTCCTTAATTATCTTGCTTGCTTTTCAATTTTTATCATTGCCTTATCTAAGTTTTTTATCTAAAGTTTTAATGCCTTTGTTCTACCCTCATTTGAATTCCATCTGTAACTTTATTTTACGAAGTTTTCCTTTCTTGTCTCAAATTTTTGAGTTTTGTTTTCTTTCACATATCTCTATTTTAATTAGAGAATTTAACCAACCACACAAGAGGTTATAAATATTAAGCTTATTTTTCTTATAAAATACACATACATGAAGAAAATAAAAACTACTCTGGTAGTAAGGATTCACTGGTAGACTGCCAGTTCATTGAAGTTGATCAATACAATTGGGAGTTTTAGTGCTCATCCAGACTAATAAGGAGGATTTGGAAGAAAGGTCCATAGTGGGGGCAAGGGTACCCCGTCCCAGGATTTGGTCCATTTGGGAGTCCTTTACTCTCACTGGGACATTTTCTCTCTGTCTCTGTCTCTCTGTCTCTGTCTCTCTGTCTCTCTCTCTCACACACACACATTGTAGATAAATGGAAATTTTCATTATCTAATTATGTCACATATTTTGTTGCCTTTCATACCTCTAATCACCTGTTCTTGCAGTATATAATACCATCCTTCCCTGTCCTTTTTATATATTAGCTTCTATATTGCATAATTCTATTAGTACCTTCTTCAGAAAGTATTAAGTGACCCTCCTAGTCTGCACCAATTCTACCCCTCTTAGAACTCAATATTTTTTTCCATCTCTTGCACAATTTTCACTTATTGTGTCATACAATTATTATGTAGGCATCTTATAAACATTGAATAAGGACAAAGATTCATCCTAAACTACATTTTCTTCAGAGACTAACATGATGCATTTTACATAGAACAGTAAACAATTTTGACTTTTCTGTTGTCAGCGAATATTTTTTATACTGAATGATGAAAATATATTTATTTTTAAAAGATCAGGATATAATTACCATGCAATGTAACAAAAATACTGTAAATGTAAACCCATATTCTTTATGGTTTAACTAAATGTCCATGGAAGTGTTTTTACCCATTTTTGCCACTAGATAATGCTCATGTTCATTTATTGATAGTTTAACTGAGCATTAGAGTTGCTTTTAGTAAGTGATAGTGGGATATATATTCTAGAGAAAATTCTGAAGAGAAATAAACTTTGTTTCATTGTTTTAAAATCAAGCTTTCTACTCACAACCTATAGTTTTATGATTAATGTTTTTTGGGACAAGTCTTTGTATAATTTGATAGATGAAGAGATGTATACACACGTGTTCACACACACATATATACATACTTTTCTGTATATACACACATATATATGTGTATACATATTATCACACCCATCACATCCCAAATAATGACAATTAATACATCTAAAACTCTTAGTTCATATGCATACATTAACATATTTATAAGACTAATTTACAAATACTTAAAAGATATCTTTGTTGAATTTTACAGAAAGTTGTATTTTCTCAAGGGATATTTTAGAGTATAGCATATCTTTTCATTTACATAATTGAAGGAAAATTGTGCTTATTTGTCGACTATGGCAAAATTGATTTGTTGGTGCCTTCAGATTTTCATCTAATAAAGTTTCTTCCAAGTATCTGTCAAAATCATATCAACATTGTAAAATTACAACAATATGAAAAAAATGGGGGGAATGGTAAAACACCAAGTGAAGCATGCTCTGCATTTGTTTGATGAGAAAGTATATGAATTTGGGTTCCATGTGCAGTAGATGCTATACTACAGAGATTAATAGAAGAAGGGTTATTGGTCTCCTTGGGAAATCACGAAGAGAATGGAGACCACAGCAGAATGACATGCAAACAGCGTCATCTGGGGGCTACCAGGGGAACATACTGATTGTCTGTGACAGTAGAGAGAAAGAGAGAATGCCTGCCCATACACAGCTAAATGCATTCATGAAACAAATGGAATTTTGGCACTTCTGAGGATCAGTCTGTCTCCTTGCTCTCCTCTCTTTACACGCGTATGGGTGTGTATGTAAATATTTATATGTATGCATGTTGCTTCTTGTTAATATATCTGAAGCTACTCCAGGGGAGGAACTTTCACTTGTTAAAAATATTTGAATTGCCTAACTCAGTACCTGACACACAGTAGGTCCTCAACAAATTCCTGTTGATAAACTGTTGACATTAGATGCATAGAAGCCTAGTCGTTAAGGGAAGCAGAGAATGCCTTTCAATGCAATATCTAAATGACCAATAATTTATGTCTCAGGACCTCTTTCAGTCTTAATTCATAATCCTACTCTCTTATTTTTAGGCAGATAAAGTTATTTATCATCTCAAATTTCATAAGTAAAGCCCCTCTTAGTTTATGGCTGTTTCATTTTATGGTCTTATTCTCTAGCTAAATTCATTAGTATTATTAGCTAGCTGTTTCATTAGAGAATGATTACCTACTTTTCCCACTTGGTCTGTACTCATTCTCTTAGGAAAGGTACAGCAGATTAATATCTCTTGGCAGTCCTGTTGTATGTAAAATCATCAGAGGAGAAGAGTTAATTGGCACAGGGCCTTGACTGAGAAAAAGTTCCTATAACATGAACTAGTCAGCAACTGGAATATAAGTGAGGAAAGCTTGATCAAATCCAAAGAGCATATGGAGCATAGATGAAAATAAGCCAGTCTGAATGGCCTGAGATGTCAAAACTACTAAACAAAACCAGATGTGACAGCCTGTGAGAGAACCAGAATTGGAGTACTTGAGTATAAAGCTGTAAGAAACCAGAAGTGTAAAAATATATGCTTCTTACAGTGGAGACATACTATCACTTCTTCAGGAAAGTATCACCTAAGCAAAAACATCATGCTGTTGCATTTTAATGGAGATAACATCCCCCAAATTGGGAGCTAGTCCACGTCTTCTCCAAGGTTAAAATACTAAAACAACAAATTTCAAATGACAGAATATGACTGTTTTCCTGGCTACTGGCATGAGCCTTCATCTCAGCTTCCTCTGGCTTGAGATCTCTCCTGAAGGTCATTCCTTATGCTTTAGAGTATCAAAATTCTGCTGACTGAAAATTCTGGCTTAGATTTCTCCTCTGTAATTCCTGTGCCTTATTGCCCTAACTATTAGACTAATCTCCTTCACCTAAAACAGAAAAAGAAGAAATGTAGAGGTCAATGACCCATGAAACCTTTTGTTTCATTCTAACTTCACAATTCAGTCCCATCAGGAATACAATTCAATTAGAATATGTTGCTAAGTCTCTATTGACTCCATTGTCTTCCAATAGATCTTACTTTAGCTTACCCAGGATGGGTTTCCCACTACATTTGTTTGTTTTCAGCTTTGCTTTGAACACAATAGAATGCCTTACTTGTTAAGGGCATCAGAACTGGGAGATGATAAAAGGAACTAACAAACTCCACTCATTTTCCTAGATCTCTGTGTAAATAGTAATAACCAATACATATGAAGCTCTCCTACAAACTAAATAGAGATTGATAAATAATTCCCCCATGAGGTTCAAAATTCATTAATTGGCTCAATGTATACTGCTCTTTTGAGATTAAGCAACCTGTGTTACACAAGGAAATGGAAGAGGTCATATCACATGCTAAAAGACATCAATATAGACAGACATGGAAAAATGTCCATAATGTAGATATAACACAGAAATAGCAATCACATATACCAGTTTCACCTCATGAAAAGGAAAGCAATTATGTTTGTATATTTAAAGTTCCTATTATCATAGCTCTAGAGTTAGAAAGACCTTAGGGGTTGTCTAGCCCTACTTCTGTATTTTTTAGATGAAGGAAATGAAGCAGAGAATTATTGGAATTTGTCCTTGTTCATAGAGGTTGTAAATTGCAGAGACTGGATATGAACCTAGGTGTAGTGATTCCAAATTTGACATTTTTCCACTGTTCCTTCTTGCCTCCTCCATTGGTAATTCTTATATGACTGAGCTCTGGAGTATGAGCAAAATATCTTGGATCTTAGGGATTCTGCTTCAGGGAGTCATGATGATGTAAAGGGAAGTACCTTGAAGAGACTGTGGAGCATACGTGCAGAAGTTTTGTGACTGGTTCTGGCTAACGATGTGGCAAATGGAAGAATCTTTGGTTGGCTATGGGGACATTCAGAAGACCTTACTTGGTTTCCACCATGTCATTTGCTTCAGTTCTTTGGGTCACTCCTTTTATGGCTAGACACTTTCCCTCAGAGCATCTTGAGGGAGATAATGCTGGAAGGGAAAAAGTTCTTGAGATCTTCTTCATATAGTGAACATGTAGTCCCAAGAAGGTCTTGGTTATTGATCTCTACATTTGTTCTTTTCTGTTTTAGATGAAAGAGCTTAGTCTATAGTTAGGAAAATAAGGCACAGGAATTAGAGAGTAGAAATCTAAGCCAGATTTTTCAGTCAGCAGAGTTTTGATACTCTAAAGAATAAGGAATGACCTTCAGGAGTGATCTCAAGCCAGAGGAAGCTGAGATGAAGACTCATGCCAGTAGCTAGGCTGCATCTGGACATAAACTTGGTGAAACCAATATTATGTAACAATTCAACTAGCTCACTTCCCTATTTGTTAAGTACTTACTATATACTGTGCACTTTGCTAAAAATAGAAATACAAATAAAAAAAGATAATTTTTTCTCTCAAGTAATATACATTCTATTGTGGGAAGGCAACATTTAGATGTCTGACAAAAAAAAGTTCTCATAGTCCTTACTATACAGTGGGAAATCAGCTAGTTAAGATTATTCCTTCATTTCATTTCTACTCATAAGAATCTTATCAGTTTTTGATGCTGCATTGTTTTATAGTACTAAGGAATTTCATGACAAGATATTCCTTTCCTTGGTCTTTTATGCAAATACCAAAATACGTGCCAAATATTTATAATATAATAAAATTATAGGATGTCTGATGGGAAGAATAACTAAATAACACAACCTGTGTAGATTCAAAGTATTTTTGAATTTTCATTTAATATTCCACTCAATTTTTTCATTCAATATTTCAGAGCAATATTCTAGAATTGCATGGTAAGGCATAGGAGTGATAAATTTCTCTACATTTCCTTGTAGTCCCATGAAACAAAAGACAATTCTGGGCTTCTATGAATGAGTAGTAGTAGCTTCTTTGTTTAATAAATTCAGCATGGAGCCAAGAAATGAAAGATTAGAAAAGCTGACCAACTGAAATTATGACAGGACTCAGAGGTGGTGGCTATGGAGTGAAACTTTCTGAGCCTTCCAGCCTTTAATGCCAGGGATTTGGCCTTGTTCCCTCTGTTTTGGAAGCAGTAGTGTTTGAGTAGTCATTTGACTCATCTATTCTGGTCAGAAATAGAAATGAGGTTATACTCATTTGGGAAAGTGTATTGAAATTTGTCTTTCTATTGCTGAACTTTGCAAATTTACTTTGATGATTAAAACACACACACACACACACACACACCTACTTCAATATGTTTCTTGACTGTTCTAAAATATGGCAAAAATGAATGAACATAATCTTCCAAATTCAGAAGAATGTCCACAGGGCATAGGGCAAACATAGGGTAAATCAGATGACTTACCCAATAATGATACAGTTTAATCATGTAAATTGCACCCACACTGAAGCTTAATCCATGCTAATCCAGAGATGAATGGCACCACAGAAATTACTTCCATGCAAGTGCTATAGATATACTTTGAATTATTCTGGGGCATACATGCTTTTATTTTGGCTTTGTAGATGAGGTCAGATTTTAAGAAGGTTAGGGGGCTCAATTATATTAAGCAAAAACATGAACACAAGCTCTTTATTACTTTTTCAGATGACTCCAGAGTGCAATGACCCAATGTCTCTACAATCATCTGTGGTATTCCTTACCAGTCACTTTCTGATGACTGGTTGACAGTAAGTCAATATTTCATACCCAGAAGTACTCTCATTTGTCTAGTATCTTTGATCTCTACATTCCACTAAAGTTAATTTCGAGACATAATCCAGTCTGCTTCAGTAAATGGTTAAGATAGATCTCTGAGTGGTTATGATCAGATTAGGTCTTCCATTCAAGCAATGATCACATTTCTATGGAGCTTGTGAGGAGAAAAAAAATGTCATATAATTCAATAAATGAGAAGGCTACGTGCAAAGCTTCATTGATTTATTCACCTTTTATCCTCAAGCCAGTACTGAGAAAATATAATTATTACTATTACATCTCCATTAAAAAAGGAAATATTGATTTTTTGCTGCTGGACTAATGTCACTAATTTGGATAGTTTCTTTTATAGTAAACATTTCTTACCAAATTCAGTATTTAAAGTTACGTCAACTTGAACTGTTTGTTGTACAAAGTTGATATTAAAAATAATTCTGATTTTACTTTTAGGTTGCAAAGATGTAAGTTATGATTGCCACAACATTAACTAACCCTTTTTAACCAGAATCTTTTTTTCCCTTTAAACTTATTATAAATTTGCAAAGAATTGGATAAAATCTAAATGATAAAAAATTCAGAGGGCAACTTTTATCAACTTAAAATATGGACTATTTTATAGCAAATTTTATTTTCCTAAAGCTCAGCTTGCACAATGGATATTATAAAAGATTGCATCGAGAAGCTAAAAAGTCAATTCAATGAGAAAATTATTCAAACTGGTTGGTTGCAATTTACAGAAAACAATGTTTTTGATGGAAACTATCATCAACTATAGGGTTGATCATCATCATTATGTATATAGAAGACATATTAGGTATTGGGAAAACAAAGAAGTATAAGACATGCTCTCTACCCACAAGGGACTTACTATCTAGTTGCAGAAGCAGGGCATAGAATCATGAAATCAAAACACCATAGAATGTTAGAGGTAGGAAATAAATAACAATTCAATCTGGAATTCTAGTACTGCCACTTGGGTAATATAAGCAAACAGAAATTGAGAAAAGGAAGGAGAAATCACTATGAGCAGGCAGCATTCCTCAAAAGATTCATTTAAGAGGCAGAGCCTAAATTGAAACTTTGAGATGGCCAAGGAGTGACTGTGGTTCTTGGCAAGATACAATGAAAGCTCGTGTATCATCAGCAGGATTTTGTTTCCTGTGACTCAATGGTTTGCCTTGAACCATTTACCTTCAGTTACTCATATATATGAGGTACAGAAATAAAAATTCTTTTCAATGGAAGGAAGTTTCTCTAAACACCTTTATCCTGTATAGTATCAACCAGTAATAGAGGATTCACATCCTGCCTCTCATACATACTAGCTGTATAGGTATGGACAACTCACTTTACCTCTCTGTCCAAGGTCATTCACAATAACACTTATTTATAAATGAGTGGTTAATCTTCTGGATGGAGTTTCCACAAGGCTTACATAAAAACCATACCCCCTACTGCCCCAACTCTGATTTTTTATAAAATATAATGAAATCTTCTAATGTTGGTTTTCAAGATTTAATGGCATTTCTTTTCTCAATATACTTTTTACTCATAACACTATTTTGCCATATCATTTGAGACCAATAGACAAATAAAGGATTTTAGAGTATCATCTTTAGAAGATTCATATAAATGGAACTCATATACAAAGAGGATTATATGTGCCTAATAGGTAATGTGCCAGATGTATGTGCCAAATATGTGCGTATGCCAAAAATGTAATGTGCCAAATGTTACATCAAAAAACCCACTACAGACATAGAAACATTACCAGAACAATAGACTTTGCATGTTAACAAATCTAAGTACACATAGTATTAAATGCATAAAAATAAAATTGATATACCATAAAATCTCAGAACTTTCAGAAATTTCAGATCTCATTCAGCTTTTACTTGAATGGGAATTACCTACATAATACCTCTAATTATTGGTCATACAGTCTTAGCTTGAATCCCTCCAACGATGAAGAGTTCATTATCATGCAAGTTAATTGATTCCATTTTGAAATGCTCTAATTTATCATTTTCTTAATTTTAAATTCATAAGTACAAGATGAGGCAGGTATGATTAGAAAGAAGTTTTTGTAAAAAAAAATTGGCAGTTTTAGTGAACTATAAGTTCAAGGTGAGTCAGAAATGTAATGCAGAATTCAGATAGTAAATGAGCTCTAAGATCTTACTGTGAGGCAGTCACTATGCTAAGCAATGAGGATAAAAAAAGTAAAAAAAATAGTCTCTGCTTAAATTTAAATGGAGGGAGACAGCATTTAAATAGCTAGTCACATATAAATTATAAAAAGAATAAATTGAAGATAACTGTTAAGAGGAAGGCAATATCAAGTAAGTAGACTGGCAAAGCCCTCCTGTAGAAATTGATACTTGAGATGAATCACAAAATAAGTAAAAAATTCCAAGAGGCAGAGATGAAGAGCAAATATCATTTGTTGACAAGGCTTAGTGTCTGGAATAGGGAGGTAAGAGTATCATTGCATTTTGTTCTCCTGCTGTCTAACATAGATAACTATGTCCAGTTCTGGTTGCCATGTTTAATTATGGCATTGATAGGGATTCTTAGCTATAGTTAATGAATTTGCTTTTAAATATATTTTTGTAACTTTTAATATAATTGTTGTCCTTTTATATATAGAATGTTATATATTAAAACCTTTGAGGTCTTCAAAAAGAGGGCAGATATGTTATAATGAGGGTTGCTTTAATAGATTCATTTATGAGTTGGATTCTGTTGTAGGTCCTTTCAATTCTCAAATTCTGATTCTGATTCCTAGTTTGTTCATGTTTACCTTTCTAGGGCCACACAAACAAAACCTAAATTGTCTTCTTTATGACAAGTTTTTAAATGATTAAAGAGACCTATCCTTTCTCCCTTTAGTCCTTCAAAAATACTCGTGATAAAATGTGAATTTTAACCCCCTTAATATCTGGGTAGCCCCTCTGGATACACAGAGGTCTGTCAGTGTCATTCCTAAAGGATGATGTCAAGTATTGGGAAGACCTGTGGCACTGATTGAAAAAAAAAAAAAGCAAAAAATCACTATGTGCTGAATTCAGTCTGTTAAAATAATAAAAAAGTGTTCATTCCACATGCCCCTTCTTCAGTTACTCTTCCAAAGGTTCTCTATTCCAAGTGCTAGAAACTATGGTTCTTGAAATTGTAAACCATGTAAGGGATGGAAGTGAGAATGACTTTTTGACTTCAGGTTTAAAAAAAAATGTCTAGGTTCCTTGGGGGCGGAGCAAGATGGCGGAGTAGAAACAGCTCATCCAACCACTCCGCCCCCAGATTCCCCCCAAACTATGTAAAAGGGGACTCTGAACAACTTCTGGAGCCCCAGCACCCACAGAACGACACAGAGAAGCTAACCTCCCGCTGAGGACAGCCCCCTGCAGGAAGGACCAGCGCAGCACTCGGGGAGCCGGCAGCATGCAATGCGCAGAGCACAGAAAGCGGAGCCGAGCTGAGCCCAGGTCCGCTTGAGCTGAGGGTTTAGCCCCAGGGCGGCAGGGCCAGCAGCCGGCTGGAGGAACCCCAGAACACCAGCAGCTGTGGCGACTCCAGAATTATCAACATAGACATGCCTAGGACAAAGTAAGAGGTTAGTGTTCTATGGACTTTGGGACCTGTATTTGGGGGAATGTGTCAGCACCCTCCCCTGGGGGCTAGAAGCCACTGAGGAGACATACCATTTGGTAGTTTTCAGAGGCAGCTCCAGCTCTTGGCCTGCAATTAATTGTAGGGAGATCCAGGGATCAGTGGTGGTGGGGGGGTGTAATCGCTCTTGCTTTAAACTCCCTGGATCTGGATTGTGATCTAGGGTGGAAGTCGTGGGTGGGTTTACAGCTTGCCAGAAATGGAAGTTGCCCCCCACACATTTGGGACGAAAATTCCTCTATCTGGCCTTAAAGCCATAGTGTGGCAACAAGCCCAAAAGTCAGGTAATCAAGTGGCAACATGCCAAGGCAAAGGAAACAGAAAAATGCAACCCTAGACTCCTATTTTGGGGACATAGAGCGGGCAAAGGACGGTGAGGTCAGAAGTCCTGCTCCAAAAGCCCCAGGGGAAAACAAGAGCAGCTTGCAGGCCATAGAGGACCTTAAGAAGGACTTTAAAAATCAAATAAGAGAAGTGGAGGAAAAATTGGAAAGAGAAATGAGAAGGATGCAGGAAAAGTATGAAATGAGGGTCAACAGCCTGACTGAGGAAAACAACACCTTAGAAAATAGACTAACTCAAATGGCAAAGGAGGCCCAAAAGGGCAATGAGGAGAAGAATGCCTTAAAAAAGTCGAATTTGCCAGATGGAAAAAGAATCTCAAAAGTTCACTGAGGAGATTCATTCCTTCAGAGTTAGACTGGAGCAAATGGAAGCTAATGACTTTATGAGAAATCAAGATGCTGTTAAGCAGATCCAAAAAAACGAAAGATTAGAAGGCAATGTGAAATATCTCATAGGAAAAACCACTGACCTGGAAATAGATCCAGGAGAGACAATTTAAAAATTATTGGACTACCTGAAAGCCATGGTCAAAGAAAGAACCTAGAAATCACCCTTCAAGAAATTCTCAAGGAAAACTGCCCTGATATTTTAGACCCAGAGGGCATAATAGAGGTTGAAAAAATCCACAGATCACCTCCTGAAAAAGATCCCAAAAAGAAAACTCCCAGGAATATTATAGCCAGGTTCCAGAATCCCCAGATAAAGGAGAAAATACTTCCAGCAGCCAGGAAGAAACAATTTCAATATTGTGGAAACACAATCAGAATAGCATAGGACCTGGCAGCTTCTACACTGAGGGATTGAAGAGCATGGAATATGATATTCCAGAGGGCAAAAGAACTGAGAATGAACCCAAGGGTCACCTACCCAGCAAAACTGAGTATTTTGTTTCAGGGGAAAATATGGTCATTCAGTGGAATAAAGGACTTTCAAGCATTCTTGAGGAAAAAACCAGAATTGAATAGAAAATTTTTCATGAAGACACAAGAAGGAAGAGATGCCTGAGAAGGTAATCAGGGAAAAGAAATCAAAAGGAACTCATCAAAGTTGAACTACTTACATTCCTATATGGAAAAACAATAACTGTGAGTGATGATATCTTTCTCACTATGAAAATAATGGAAGAAGGTTGTGTGGTCATATGAATACATATGTGAATGTGTGTGTATATGGATAGAGGGCATAGGTTGAATTTGTTGGGAAGAGAGAATACTCAAGGGATGAAATTATGAGGTGAGAGAGGAAAGTGGCAAGAGGAGATGGGGAAAGACAGGGTAGGGTAAACTATCTCATGTAGAAGAAGCAAGGGGAAATGGTTGCAAGGGAGGGGGAGAATAGGAAGGGAAAAAAAAGGCAAATCCACATTCTCATTGAATTTGGTTCAGGGAGAGAATGACATACATACTAAATGGGATATCTCAACCTGCAGCAGAATAGGGGGAAGGGGGATGAGAGGAGGGATGATTGATGGGGGGGCATCCTTGGGGGAGGGGAGGTTGGAAGTACCCACTATAGAAGAGGGACAGGATCATGTAGGGAATGGACCAGGTGGGGGGTGGGATGAGTGGGAGGGAATTATAAGCAGCCTTGTACAATATGTCTACTATGATAATGTTTTGCATAGCTAGACATGTACAACATATACTAAATTACTTATCTCCCCAGAGGGAATGGGTGACAAGGGAGGAAGGAAATGGATCTGAAATTCGAGGTCATAACATTAAATGTTTCAAATATCTATAAATACTATTATTAATACTCTTTTGCTTATAAGTGGGAGATAAGATGTGCAGGCATTGGGACACAAAGATTCACCTTCCTCTAATGGAAAAGTAGAAGGGGGTATGGGAGAAGGTATGGGAGAGAGCAGATTGGAGGAAGCAATATCTTGTGGGACTGCTATTCTGGGAAGTTGGGTAGGGGAATAATGGGGGGAAAATGATTGTAACTCAAAATCTGGTGGAAATGAATGATGTAAAACAGAAGTTAATAAAGCATTTGTTAAAAAAAATGTGTAATCACCCCACACACACTCCCCTTCCATATATATATATATATATATATATATATAGAGAGAGAGAGAGAGAGAGAGAGAGAGAGAGAGAGAGAGAGAAAGATTTTTGGAGATGGGAAGATAGGGCAATTGGGGTTATGTGACTTGCCCTAGTTTACATGATTAGTTTTTGTGTTAAGTGTCTGAGTCTGGATTTAAACTCAAGTCCTCCTCATTCCAGGGCTGGTGTTCTATTCACTATATCACCTAGTATAAGGGTTATGGAATTTAAAGATCTTCCATGCCCTGTTGGACTTGCTGACATAGCAGGAAGGGGTGTAGCAAGAGGAAGAGGAAGCCAAGCTAGAGTTCCTGTGGTGATTGGCGGCAGAGGTAGCAGCAGCAGTGGCGGCAGAGGCTGTAGTATTGGCCAAGGTGGAGGCAGAGGCAAGAACTCTTTTTTGAGCCAGCCAGAATTTCTGCTAAGGACTTCTGCTGAGTACTGCCAGGGATGGAAACTGCAGGGGGCTGGAGCTGCTGGGAGCATGCTTCTTGGATGCTGAGCAGTTTTCCTGAGTGGGGAGAGGAGGACCTTTGCCTGAGGTATCCTGTTCTGTTTTGAAGGCTTGAGAATGTGGGTGTTTACTACATTAACTACATGTGCCAACTTCATAACTGCTGTGATGGCTCTGACTTTCTGGTTTTGGGACTCAGTTTTTTGATATTTGAATAAATGTTCTAGCATTATCCCCCATGTAGAAAGTCTGGTATATTTTGTGATTAATAATCATATCAGCATATTTATAGTTACTGTAGACCTTGTGAATACTGCATTGTTGATACACCTAAGCCACCCCTCTTCTCCATATTTTAATTTAGACCTGCTTGTTCATTTCTTTCCCTAGTAGCTTTAAACATTTTGTAGAACTAACTACATCTAATAATGATATTTTCCCTTATACCTTTTTTTATTTGCTTTCTGGAACCAATTAGTAATGTTTTCTGCCATGTCTGTCTATAGTTGTCTTTCATACCTAAAGATACAAAGAAAAAAATTTTCAAATGCTAAATGTGTATTATCAGCTTTTTGTTTCTCTAATGCCACAAACTCTACTCCTGGTCCTAAAACTTCACTACTGTACTTGTGCCATGTAGACATAAGCCTATAATATTAGTACCCAATCATATTAAATTAAATTTACTTAGTTTTCTTATTTTAATTAATAGAAATATATTTTCTCTGCCTCTCACCATGCTCCATTGCATTAAAAAATTTCCTAGTAATCAACTTGCATAGTCAGGAAAAACCAATTTCCTCATTAGTTATGTTAAAAATTTTATATCATGCTGTACTGCAAATCTTTCCTAAATCCTCTAAAATTATGAATTATTGTGTTCACTGTAGCTCTTGTAGACTTCCGTGTTATATGTCTTAAGCATTGTTGTTGCAGTATAAATTATCTTGATTTTGATCATTTCATACTTCAGTCTATAAAAGTTTTCAAAGCTTTTTTGTCTTTATAATATTTCCATTTTAGTATAAATTGCTCTTCTGGTTCAGCTTACTTCACTCTATGTCATTACTTCATAATCTTTCCATACTTCTGTTATCTAGTTCCTCATTGTTTTTTTTAAAACAGAACAGTGGTATTCCATTACATTTTTATGTCACAACTTGTTCAGCCTTTCTAATTGATGAGCATTCTTTTGGTTCTCAGGATTTTTTATTTAACCACCACAGAGAAGTTTCTATGAAAATTTTTGTACATATAGGACCTTTTCCTAATTCTTCATTGTCTTTTAGATATAGACTTAGGAGTGGTATAGCTGGGTCAAAGGAAATGCACTGTTTGGTATCTTTTTCTGTGGATAATTCCAAATTGCTTTAGAGAATAGTTATAATCGTCCAAAGGTCTACCAAGAGAGCATCAATGTGCCTGTTTTCCCTCATCCCCTCCAACATTTGCCATTTGTTTGTTTTGTTATCTGCTGTTCATCTTATGGATATGAGATAGAACTCCAGAATCACTTTTATTTGTATATTTTAATTATTTTTCTAGCTAACTTTATTGATTATAGGCTTATCTTCTTTCTCTGTTGCCTAAAAAACACACATTGTTTAAACTGTCATTTGGAATCTGTAATACCTGGGTTGAAACTGTTTCTCAGAACACACACACACACACACACACACACACACACACACACACACACACTTTTACTGGCTTAACCATTCTCAAACACATTCCCCACATAAATTGAAGATGATGATGATAATGGCTCTAATTATATAGGGTTGTTGTGAGAATCAAATGAAATAATGTATGCAAAAAGATGAGCAAACATAAAGGTATTCTACTGAGGTCATTTACCAAGATTACAACTACTTTTCCAGCCTCCATGTATTCATTCACATTGATTGCTTTTCTCTTGGTGACTTCTATTCCTGTGTCAGTCCTTCCCACCTTTCAAGACTCTGGCCCAATCTTAACTTGTTCACTTCTCTAACATAATAGATTTAGATCTCTAAAGGACCTTCAAGTTCAGTTAGTTCTCCATCTCTTTTCTTACAGATGAGAAAATAGGGCCCAAAGTAGAGATGGAACTGCCCCCAAGGTCATATATTCAGTGGGAGAAGTAGGGCTTGAATTATGGGCTTCTTACTGCAACATCACCAGTTTTTCTAATGAATTGTGCCATCTCTGGTATTCTAGTTCTCACTGATTTCCTCTTTCTCTGAATTATACCACTTATCATCTGTATCACACAATTTAGCACTTAATGATAAACTCTCTCACATTGTTCTCTAATTATGTAATGCCTGCTAGTCTTGTGTCTCTGAGTACTTTGTAAACTCCTTAAGGGATATCTCTCCCCTACAACATCTTTCACAGCATTAAGCATATAGGAAAACACATATTTACTAGGTATCTTCTATCTGAAGGAAAGTCTCTAACTTCAGTCAACAAGATCTTGCTGGATCTGAATAATAAGGGGTAGTCTATAACATCTAAGAAGAGAAGAAATTCTTGATCATAGTTTTGTGGAAATCTATAACTTTCTGACTTTAAAAGTAGGTCCTTTTGATAAAGAAGGTTCACAAATAGACTGCATCATGGCCTCAACTGAGAGCAGCCAATAAATGGAGCATATAGCACTATCCTTGCATGTAACAGTGACCAATTACCTCTAATTAAGGTATGACTATTGTTGAACTTACTGGGGAATGCCAGAGGAAAAGGCTTTATCAAATAGAGCTATACTTCCAACCATAGTTGTGTGTGTGTGTGTGTGTGTATGTGTGTGTGTGTGCATGCACATGTATTTGTGTGTATACTTGGTGGGGGAAAGAAGGGGGAAAGGAGGGTATCCACAATATATCCTATATTCATCGACTGAATGATGCATTGTTAATATTTTAATAGTGGGATGAGAAATGTGTCCTGTCAGAATATAAATGTCTTTGAAGGGAAGGGTAATAAGGGGCTTAAATAAGAAAGGCAGAGATCTTTGAGCATAGTTTGGTTTTGTTCTAAGAGTTGGGTGGGATGAGGAGAAAATAAGGGATGAAAGGAAAAACTTTATGTCAGAAAAACCAGAGTTCAAATCCAGTATCAGACACTTAATATCTATGTGATCCTGAGAAAGTCACCTATTTTTTTTTTTGGTCTTAATTTCCTTATCTGTAAAATGGGGATAATAATAAGATGTCCCAAGATTTTTTGTGAGGATAAAATGAGGCAATATTTATAAAGCTATTTTGCAAACCTTAAAATGCTACATTATTCCTAGCTACATTTTAAAAGTATAACTAATTTAGAAATGATGGAGAAGATTGTAGGCCTTGGTTTTTCTCATAATTAGGGTGCAGAAAAATGCATGGAGGAAGAAAAGGGCAGTGGGTATCTAAGGAATTTTACTCTTATACGAAACAAAGAGGGGTTAAATATTCACATCCACAGACAACCAACTTGTTGTAGAAACACATCAAACCCAACAGTGAAACAAGCAGGTATGGGGTGGGGGGGTGTTAAAAGGGAAAGAATAATAAAATAAATATTCCTGCTCCTGAAAGTGGAATTTAATGGAAGGGCCAAAAATAAAGAGAAGAACAAAAAATAAGGAAATTCTTTACACTGTGTCTCAGACAATTGGGCAATGGTTGAAAAATGTTATAGTATAACAATGTCATTGAATAGTATTATTACATAAGTAATGATGAAAGTGATTAAGAAAATACTGGGCAGCATGAACTAGCAAATAGTGAAAAGAGCAAAAACAGGATTATACTTTGTATAGGACAACAATATTATAAAGAAAAAGAAAGCAACTTTGAAAGAATTAAGAACTCTGACCTATACAATTACTAACCATTTCTCCAGGGAAACTGCAATAAAACATTGTACTTACCTCTCAAAATAGAGGTGATAAACACGTAGGGCAAAGACATACATTTTAGACATGGGTACTATGGGTATATCTTCATCTTACTTGACTATGGTTATGTGTTACAAGGCTTGATGTTGTTTCCTTTCTTGGTTAAATATTTGGAGAGCACATCAGGGGAGAGTGCTTAGCAATAGTGATATGCAAAATGGGACCAGGGTACCTTTTTTTTAAGTTCAAAGAGACAGGAAGGAAATTCAGATGGAAGCATAGACAAACAAGAAAACTTTGAAAGTGATGTGATGTTTATTGTATACTTTAAAAAATGAAGTTGTGTGAAATGGGAGTTTCATGGTTTCATATAGGACTTTTACTTAACATCCTGATGTGCGTATATATATTCCTGATATATGGAAATATTCATTTTTGGCATGTAAATAAAAAAGAGAAAGAATGAAACATACACCAAAGATGACAAAAATGTTTAAATTTAAGGAATAAGAGAAGAAAAATGAGATAGTGAAGGTAAAAGTAAGGGAATATAGGAGAATAACCAAGATAGAGGTAAGGAATCAAAGAAAGCAATTTCAGGAAATTGGGTAGTTGACAGAATAATGCCTTGCAGAGAGGTCAAGGAGAATGAAGTTCCAGAAAGCATATTAGACATCAATTTAGAGTTTATTAATGACTTCAGAAAACCTGTCCAGTGGAGCAATGGGAGGATTATAGTTCTGGACTGAAGGAGTGAGTGGATCAAAAGGAAGCGGGTAAAATAATTTTTAAAAATCTCTTTTAAAATATGGCATTGAGATAAAGAGATAGATAGTATAGTATATTGATGGTAGGGGAGGATTGAACAAAATATCTCTCCCCCTTCACCCCATCTCTCTAACACACACACACACACACACACACACACACACACACACACATTTAAGAGATACTTGGACATGTCAATGCAAAAATCATTTAAGTTCTACTATCTGCCAGTCACAGTGCTAAGAATACAAAGAAGAACAAAAACCAGGCCTCAAAGTCTAATGTAGAAAATAACAAGGGAAGCAGCTCTGTACAAACAAGATATAAACAGAATAGATTGTAGGCAATTTCAGATGGAAGTCATTAGCATGGGTGGGACCAGTAAAGGCTTACTGCAGCAGATGGGGTTTTTACTGATACTTGAAAGAAGCCATTGAAGCCAGAATGTAGAGACAAGGGGGAGAGAGCATTACAGGTATGGGACACAGCTAGTGAAAATGCTTGGAGTATGAAAATGTAGTGCCGTGTGGAGGAAACAGAAAGAGTATCACAGAGTATGTAGATGGGTAAAAGGTGTAAGAAGATTGAAAGAAGGGGTCAAAGTTATGAAGGGCTTTCAAAGATATGTGTGTGTGTGTGTGTGTGTGTGTGTGTGTGTGTGTGTGTGTGTGTAATTTTATGTTTGATTTTGGAGGTAATAGGGAACCCTTGGAGCTTTTTGAATGGGGGTTGACTTGGTCAGACCTGCACTTTAGGAAAATCATTTTGACCTCTGAGTGGAGGATAGATTAGAGTAGGGAGAGACTCAAGGAAGTAGATCAATGAGAAGGTTAGGAATGAGGTGAAAAGGACCTTGGGCCAAGGAGTGGCAGTGGCAGTGGCAGAGAAGAGAAAATATACAAGAAATACTGGGAGGGTAGAATCTATAGGTGCTGGCAACAGATTAGATATGATGGGATGAGAGGGAGTACAAAGTTGAGGATAAAACTCAGGTTGTGAGCCTATGTGTATGGGAGAATGGTTCTTCTTTCAATGGTACAAGGGAATTTAGCAAGAAGTGTTTGGAGAGAAAGACAATGAGTTCAGTTTTGAACACATTAACTTTATGATGTCTATAGGATATATCCATTTGGAGATGATCTATAGAAATTGGATATTAGAGACTAGGCATGAGTAGAGACTAGACATGAGTAGAGACTAGACTATGACTGGATAAATAGATCTGAGAATCATCATCATAAATAGGATGCTGAATGTATAAATGCCGATGACACCATCAAGCAAAATAATATAGAAGAAATGTGGACCCAGGACAGAGCAGTAGGGGGAACTCATTGGGCATGAGCCTAACCTGGATGAAGATTCTGCAAGGAGGCTGAAATGAAGTAATCTGGTAAGGAGGAAGATAACTAGGGGAGAGCAATGTCATAAAATCCTAGAGAGAAGAGAGTATCAAGGAGAAGAGGGTGGTCTACAACACTAAAGGCTGCATAGAGCTCACAAAAATAAGGATTGAGAGAAGGCTGCTATATCTGGCCATTAAGAGAAAATTGGGGAGCGGCTAAGTGGCACAGTAAATAGAGAGCCGGCCCTGGAGTCAGAAGGACCTGAGTTCGTATCCGGCCTCAGACACTTAACACACACAAACAAGAACCTAGCCATGTGACCTTGGGCAAGTTACTTCACCCCAATTGCCCTCCAAAAAAGCAAAAAAAAAAGAGAAGAGAGAGAGAGAGAGAGAGAGAGAGAGAGAGAGAGAGAGAGAGAGAGAGAATTGGTAACTTAAGTTATTGCACTTTCAGGTAACTACTGAGGTTAGAATCCACACTGCAGTTAAGAAGTGAAGAAAGGAAGTGAGGTCACCAATTATACATCATCTTCTCAAGTAATTTAACCACAAAAAAATCATGTTTTGGAGGAAGTGGGGAGAAATCAGCAAAAGGCACTGAAAAGAAGATTCATTAAAAGAAATTATTGATGCAGGGGAGTAGATTTATAAAATTTAGAAACATGAAGTTAGAGGAGTTTTTAAATGGCTTCAGTATTTTCAGTGAAAAATTTTAGGGCTTTATACTGAGAACAGAGTAAATGGTAGGGTTTAAGATTTAGAGAAAGGTGGTAAAAGTTTGATGCAGAAGTTTTGTGGAATTTGATAAAGAATCCACTAGAGATGACTAAAAAGATTGTTGAATGACAGAGAGACCTCAGCTGAGATTAGATAATATCAGTAGCTTGTGGATTCAGTTAATATAATTTTGTAACTTTTCACAGAAATGCTCAGCAACATAGAGATAGTAATGGAGAAAATGGATAGGGGAGGTTAACTAGGGTTGGGATTTTAGCATGATGGGAATAAAGAAAGGTCAGCAAAGAGGCAGAAACGTGGAATTTTAAAGTGGAGCTGAAATTATTTAAATTCCTGACCACGTAGACTTGGCTGATTAGAAAGGCAATGATAGACTTGGATTATCAGGGAAAGGTCAAAGAATCATCATTTACAAAGAGAACAGAGAGGAGATTCAGTAGAAATGAAGAAATGGTTTATATAGAATCAAAGAATTACAAATTAGAGGGGACTTAGAGGCAATCTAGTTCATTTTTTTGCTGTTTATTTAATAGATCTGTGATTTCATTGGTATAGGCAACTTGCAGTAAAGAAATCCTTCTAACAATGAAAATCACCAGTTTGTCTGTAGTTTAGAGTCCAAGAGTATTGCCTGGTCACTGAGAGGTCAAATGACTTCCCCAGAGTATCATAACCAGCATTTGTCAGAGCCTGGCATTGAAACCAGAGTCTCTTTACTCTAAGACTGACTTATATCATGCCATTCTGTCTCCCCATCTATGAAAAGAAAGATAAATTATTCTACCCCATTCTAGACCAGGAAATACAAGCTGATGACAGATTCAGGGTTTAAAGCTAGGTCCTTTAATTCTAGGATCAGGGATCTTTACCTTATGCTAAATAGACTCTCAAGATAAGAACTTGTAGTTTTCATTCTTGAGATTTGCAATTCCCAAGTAATTCTAAGCTTTAAGCAATATATTTGGGCAGCTAAAGCTAAATGGACTTGAGGAGATCAAGCAACTGCAAAACTGGGGTTCCAGAAAGATATTGAATGCGGCGGCTAGGTGGTGCAGTGAGTAGAGCGTCGGCCCTGGAGTCAGAAGGACCTGAGTTTGGATCCGGCCTCAGACACTTAACGCACACACAAACAAAAACCTAGACGTGTGACCTTGGGCAAGTTACTTAACCCCAATTGCCCACCAAAAAGGCAAAAAAAAAAAAACAAAACAAAACAGAAAGATATTGAATAGGGTACTGACATATCTAGGGATAATAACAAGGAATAAAGTAGAGAGGAAGCTAATGAGCTAGCAGGAGAAGTGATGAAGGAAGGTGAATAAATGCATTGGCTGTTGTAGATCAGTACAATGAATTTGAAGTCAGGGGAGCATGAATTTAAAAATGTGGAGAATGGCTGCAGGTGGCAGGTTAGTTATCTCCTTTGTTGCCAAATATAAGCTCAGCAGGAGTAGAGACTAGAGAGAAGTAAAAAGAAGCCCTACCTCCTTCTGATGCCTGGAGGATGTTTTGGTAGGAATGAATTGGGCTCACCAGTTTCATATCATTATAATTCAAACCCCTTTAGCAAGAATCGTTTACATTTTAATGATGATGAGCTTTAAAGTCGTCATTATTATTTATAAAAGGCATCATAACTATAATCAACTCCTGCTTAAACTGCCTCATCATTAACAACTTAGCCATACTTAGAAGTATTTGGCATCTCCTAATGAGCAACAAATGATAAAATGAAAGTGTTTTAAAGATTGTTGCTCTGCATAATTTAATAAAGATTGCAAGTTAAATCATTAAAAATGGTGATGAGGTGACAGCTTTATTTCACATAGTCATCTATCTACAAGATATGGACAAGGATAATAGAGGATGAGGTATTGGTGAGCTGCAACCTGCCCTAGTGGAGGGAGTATTCACATTGCAAAATCATGAATCCATTAAAGATTCTTTTAAATTTAGAATAATACAATATACTTTCTAGACGCAGAATATAAAATGCCTCTGCTGCACACATAGTGGGGGCTGTGAAAAGGGGGAATATAAAGAGGTAAAGAGAGAAAGACTAACCACTTTCCTAGTGACTTACTATGTTCTCCATATCTGGAACATCACTGCTATTGAGAAATAAATGTATTTCTCAATTTTATCACTTTTTTTTTGCTGTAGCTATTTTCAAGTGCACAAGTAATTGACTCATTTTTGGTAAGAACTTGATTAACCTAAATTTTAATTTAAGCATCATAAAACTACTTCAGATATGTATTGGGAGGCTAATCAAAGACTTAATGAATTTTAAGAGGGAGAGGTGGCATAATGCAATGGATAGAATCCTGGCCTCAAATTCAGGAATATATGGGTTTGAATCCTCCTCATGGAGTTTACTCAGGGTGAGACTTAGGCCAAATGATTCAATCTCATTAAGTTTTAGCTTCCTGATCTATAAAATAGAAATAATAACACCAGCAATAATTAGCACTCAGGGTTGTTCTAAAGATTTAAATAAGATAATGCATGTTTTTTGCAAATTTTAAAATCCAAATAAATGTTAAGAATGATCTTAGAGGAACTTCATGATTACAGGTGAATTAGGGAGCAGGGAAAGAAAGGGGAAAGGAGAAGGGAGAAAGGGACAAATGGAGAAAGGAAGCAAACAAGTAAGGAAAGGGAAAAAAAGCATTTATTAAGTGCTTACTATATGCTAGGCACTGTGTTAAGCATCAAGTATACAAATAAAAGTAAAACCAGACAGCTCTTATCCTCAAGAAGCTTATATTCTAATGGCAAAAGAAACATAAAAGGGACCTGAAAAGTGAGGGGAGGTGATAGTGAGAGTAAGTTTTATTACATCAATAAGATAAAAGGAATAAGTTTGATGATTATAACTAATAATAATATTAACTATCCATTTTGTGATTGAGCTATCTTAAGCAAGCTGTTTTTCTGTAAGCTATTCTTTCTGACAATGGAAAGATAATGAGATAAAACATCTGTATAGTTTGATATAGTAAACAACATGGGTATAGTCTTAAGAACTGATAAACACATAGCAGATCCTCTATTAACACAGACCACTAAGAAGAAAATATTATAAACAATTTTATCAGGAATTTTGAACTAAATTATCAATCAGATTTTGTGGTAAGCAACTATATGAAAATCATGATAAACTAACCTGAGATCTCAGTATCCCCCCCTTTCCTAAGTAGGGCTGGCTCCTGTACTCCCTGTACTTGAGACTCAGAGAAGTCCATGTGGCTCAAAGGCAATACTGATTAACTGGCAGAGATTTTAGAGACCAAAATATTTCCACCCTGAGGGATACAGTGGCCTTCACCTGGGCAGAGAGGAACCTTATCTAGTCCAGTAAGAAAGAATTCTATTGAAACCTCTAAACCATCAGACTTATAAGGATATGTTTTTAAAACGTATTGTTTGCAGACCTTGATTAATAAAGTTTGATTGCATACTTTGAGTAATGTAAGTCTAATTAGTGATTTCATTATATTTATTAGCCCTTTTAATAACAAATCAGAAATGGGTCTACTGTACCTTAATGGGGTTGGGGAATGAAGGTATTAGCTTCTCGGAATGTAGAGTCAAGAAGGTGAGGGTTCAAATCATCTCTTTTTTGCTTACTAGCTGTGTGGCCACAAGCAAGTCATTTAACAGCAGCCAATAAATCACTGCTGAGAGAACTCCTATTCCTATCTACTAAGTTATAGATGAATATTGGTAGGCCCATTGGAGGGTGTCCAGTACCTAATGAAACTGCATGACAGGTCAGAGAAGAAGACAGACATGAATGGTGGGTCAGAGGGCAAAATGGAAACAGGGAAGCTGTAACCAAAGCCTGATAATTATGACAGATATAAAAATCAGAGTCAGAGTGGGATTCAGAATCAGAGAGTACTAGAGTTTGAGGGAGAAGAGAATTTGGAGATCTAGTTTAACTCTGACCCTCATTTTGCATATCAGGAAACCAAGACCCAAATTGGGAAGGGGAAAATGATTTACCTGAGGTCACTTAGGCTAATTTAATGTCACAGCTAGAACTAGATTCTATATATTCTAATTCTACTTTATAGTGTATTTTATCACAAAATCACCTAACTTCTCTTAGGCTCAGTGTCCTCAGTGTAAGATGGTGATGATAATAATAGCCCCTAATCTCACAGGGCTATTTGGAGGATAAAATCAAATGAGATAGCATATATAAAGCCCCTTACAAACCTTAAAATGCTATATTAATGTTAGGTATTATTACTATGACTATTTTTACTATCATCTCATTTAAGTCGCATACCCACATTGCAAGGAAAGTACTAGAGATTTTATCATCCCCATTTTAAAGATTGGGAAACAAACTAATAGAGGATGCATTGCTTGTCTGAGATTACATAGTTAGAAAGTATCGGTAGTAAGATTTGGATCCAGTTTTTTTTTTCCTGAATCCAGTCCCACCATGTTATTATCTATGGCACCATATTACTTACAAATAGCACGAGTAAAGGAGTCAGAAGACTCGGTGTGTGCTCTTGTCTCTTCTGCTTATTTACTTTGCAGTCTTAGGCAAGTGATTCCTATAAACTAGTGATAACACTCCATTTACCAACTGGATAGGGTTTTAATGGGGATAAGATGGGACAAAGCATGGAGTAGTACTTTGTGGTCTGTAAAGTGCCTCATGTAAGTCTGGTGGATTTATACAACAGTCTATACTAAGTGCTTATTGTATACAAAGCACTGTGGTGATAAAAAAAAAGTTTATGTGAAACATTATTCCTCATCCTCATTAAGGTATTTGTTATAAAGGCAAATTAAATTGGGATGATGAGTAAAGTAGCTTCTGATACAGACACAGAGATTCTTATTTATCACAACATTCTTCCTCCCTCTGTAGCATGTCACCACTAAAACAAATCCTGCTAAGCCACGTGGGACTAATTAGTAAGTGTTGGGTTTTTACTATAGTATGGAGTAAATATGCTGTTCAGATTTTGGATAGTTTTCTTGCATTGCCAAAGCAGATGTCTCTTTTAGTCCTTTGATTCATGCCCTATATTGACCCAGAAAACTATGGACAATGAAGATATAATAGATTTTAAGAGTATAGCAAGTTGTAAAAAGGATTCTCTACAAGAAATGAACTCAACATCAAAGAAACTATATATCTTGGTTACTAGAAAATACTCCAGGTCACTTTGAGAATAACAGAAGATAGAAACATAAAAGAAAAGCAAAAAGGACATTGAGAAATTTAGTATCACAATAATGATATGTCACACACAAGGAGGCACTTAAAATATTATGTTAGCTATTCCAAGTCAGACCAAGTTTTGCTATAACTACATCAATTAATCTCTCAGAACTTGTAACTTTGGTATGCTTTTTTACCACACTACTCTCTCATTCTGTCTTCTAAACGAGGGCCTATCTTGTTGTTATGCGGTTTTTAAATCATATTGTCCATCACTGGAATACCAAACAGGAGAGAAGATGGTCAACAAAAGGCAGGCAGCTAGGAAGGAAAGATGAGAAGGAGGAAAAGGAGAAAAATAGAATGCAACAAGGAAAGAAGGAATCAGCAGAAGCGTTTATTAAATCCTTACCAGTTGTGAATTGTTGTTCAGTTGTGTCTAACTCTGCATAACCCTATTTTACAGATGAGGAACTGAGGCAAATAGTCATTCTGAATTAAGAGTCCTGGGCAAGTCATTTAATCCCTATTTGTTTCAGCTCCTCATCTGTAAAATGTGAACACACTGGAAAATGATATGGGAAACTACTGTTGTGATTTTACCAAGAAAACCTCATGGGCAGAAGTCCATGGGGTTATGAAGAGTTAGATTTCCTATTTTTATTAATTAATTAATTTTTAGTTTTCAGTGTTCACTTTCAGCATCCATATTCAACATTCACATCCATAAGATTTTGAGTTCCAAATTTTCTCACCTCCTTCCCCTCTACCCATCCCAAGAAGGCCAGAAATCTGACATAGGCTCTACATATACACTCATATTAAACTTATTTTCACATTAGACATGTTGTAAAGAACTTAATTTCTTTTTCAGCTTCTATAAAAATGGCAAATATGCTACTCTATTTCCCACAGGATCACAGATTTTGACCTGGAAGAGACTTGGGAGGTCACTTACTCCACCCGCATCGTTTTACAAATGAAATTAGTATGGACTTTTCCATGTGACTCTCATTTCCAGCAATTGCAACAATGTTGTTAACTTACCTTCTAGGTCAAGAATCCATGGAACTCACAGTGAACTTAGATGAGAAAAACAAAATGAAATAAGACAAAACATCTTTATTTCATCATATTTGTCTTCCCTTGAAATCCAACGCATTTCATTTTATTCATATAAGAACATGATTCTAAGAATGAGTCCATGACCCTTCTGGTAATCTAGTACCAGAAGGGTCTATGACACAAACAATTTAAGAACCCTTGTTCTAGGTTACAGGCAGTGTGAGAAGTGAAGATTCTCTGACCCCCATGCAAATTGATGAATTTCTCTTTTAAGATCTATAGCAGCCCATAGTTGGGAAATTTTGCAGAATAAATTTAACATTTTACATCTGGAAAGGAATTATTTCTCTTAGCCATACTTAAAATGACCCTACAGGTTATCACTATTATTTATATCAGTTAATTTTCTTATGTAAAAATAGTGACTAAAGACACTTCAGATTTCCCCATAATAGGATAAATAAGAGTTTAGATTATGATCAGAAATAGTTGGTACTTAGATTTTCATTTTCTTTCTTTTTTTCTTCTTTTTTCTTTTATTTTCTTTTTAGGCCAGGGTAACTTTATCCCCAGGTTACCTTGCAAATCAAAGTAACTGTTCTTAACTAATCTATAATTACAGAAGCTTGTCAATCATTTTTAGGGCACCCAAGAATATGCATTTTGTTCACAGGAATGGAAGTATCTGCTAAAAATATCAGAATCCTTAAGGAAATATAAAATAGGCTATAATTTAGTGTTATTTCAGATCTCAGAAGTGATAGTGGAGGCAAATAGATGGAAATGGGCAATGTACATAATTTACAGATATAAGTGTATCCCACTTATCTAAAGATAAGTATTTCTAGAAAGTTGAAAAACGAATTTTTTAAGGTGAATTGTATATTAGCAAAATTGTTACCTTGACCTAGATCTTTCATTTGAAGGATATAGGCTGGAATTCCAGCTCTGCTACCTCTATAACCTTGTCTAAGCCACAACCCAGTTGAGCCTCAGTTTTCTTATGAGTAAAGTGAGGAGTGCAGAAGATGGAATAGAATGATTTCTTGGAACAGATGATTTCTAAGTATCCTTTCACCTTTAAATTCTATAATTTTATAGTTTCTTAATGTGAAGTTATCCCTATCTATTTAAGAACTAAAAAAGTAATGAGAAGTTAGTGTAGTTGCTTGAGCTCTCCTAATTAAACCGATTTGTCAGACCATTAGCATTTTGTCTCTTATAGCAGCTCCAAGTAATGTATTATGAAAGAGACCAGTTGCCCCTGTGTGGCAATTATAATTGCTCTATCAATGCATTATTTTTTCTTATTGTCCTATAATAATGTTATTTATCAAAATAGAAACATCAATTTTAAACACATCATGGTATCTAAACGTAATGTAATCCTATTTTCCAACAAGAAACAAATAATAGGGATACAGGGAAAGACAGAAGACATGAAATAATACAGAGTGCAGGAAAAGAGAACCAGAAAATCAGCACACAAAAGACTATGGCCTAAACAATAATAACTATAATAATAATAACCAGTAGTATTCTGGTCAATTGTAATCACCAGTCTGTCCTGGATAACAGATGAAACATATCTTCCTACTAGAGTAACTAAAGGTACATAAGGCTGCATAGGTGATGAGTAACTCACATTTTTCCCAATTATTTCTGTTTAGCTGCTTTTATTACTTAAGAGGGATGGTTCCAAAATATGTTGAGAAATGATGGTGATGCAAAAACAGAAGGTGATGACAATACTTCAAAACAATCCACCCTAATAAACATTTATTGTCTAATATGTGCCAGGCACTGTGCTGAGTTCTAGGAATACAATCAATAAAAAAGATAGACCCTCCCCCTATGGAGTTTACAATCTAAAGGGTAAAAAAAATACAAAAGAAAGCAGTAAAGCTCGGGGGAATGGGGCAGGTGAGGAGAGAATAAGACAACAGGGGATATCCAACTCAGGGGCATTCAGTAACTAGGCAGATCTATGGATGCAAATTGGAGGGAGAGTCTAATTTCTGCCCACTACAAAAGAAAACATTGGGAGGAATTTTATATTCAACCCTCTAGCCCTCCAATTAGAGTGGAGAGGAGGCTGATGGAGGTGATGACAAGTAAGGCTTGAGTTAGTAGCATGGTGGTGAGTTGAGAAGTGAGCTTATTCTGAGAGGTGCATCCTGTTCAATGGAGTAGGAACCAGGTAGCGTAGCAGATATAGAGTAAATATATACATATATATCTATGTATATACATATATATTTGTGTTTTAGTAACTTAATGGAAACAAACTTTTGTATCTATTGTATATACATTTGTATTTTTTGCCTGTTGGGGTAGCTAACTCAAAAGGATATGGTGTTTACATATAGAAGACCCAGGTACAGCTATGTATAAGTAATACACAAATACAAACTCATATGTAACTAATCCTACATTTTAAAAATAGTATGTCCTTATTAAATGTTGAAATTATTTAATAAATTAATTAATAGAAACACTGTTAGTGAGTAAGCAGAGCCAATATAATAAAATGATGAGTTAAACTAAGCTAATTATATTTTCAATGCCATTCCAATTAAATTACCAAAAATTGTTTTACTGAATTAGGAAAAATAATAACACAATTCATTTGGAGGAGCAAAGAGACAAGAATATCAAAGTAAATAATAAAAAAGGAGTTTTAACTGTATCAGATTTTAAACTACATAATAATGAAGTAATGATCAAAACTATCTGGTCCTGAGGAAGAAATAAAAAGGTAGATCAATGGAAAAGAATAGATATACAATTTACAACAGCAAACAAATATAGTAATCTTGTATTTGACAAGTGTAAAGCCTTAAGATTTTATGATAAGTATTCAATATTTAGTAAAAATTGTTGGGAAAACTGGAAAACAGTATGGCAGAGATTGTTAACAGAACAACATCTTACACTATTTACCAAGATAAAGTCAAAATGGATACATGACCTAGATATAAATAGAGGTTTTACAAGAAAATTGGAAAAAAGATGGAACACATTACTTATCAAACTTATGGGTAGGTGAACAATTTATGAACAAATAAGAGACAGATAACAGAGTGAGGTATAAAATGGATAATTTTGTTTACTTTAAATGAAAAAAGGTTTTGTACAAACAAAATTAATGTAGCCAAGATTAGAAGAAAAACAGAAAACTGGAAAAAACCTTATTGACAGATTCTCAGAAAAAGGTATCATATATTAAATTTATAAATAACTTTGTAAAGTCTATAAGAATACAAGCCATTCCTCATATTGAATAAATGATAAAAGGACATGAACAGGAAGTTTTCCAATTAAGAAATCAAAATAATTTATAGTCACATGAAAAAATGCTCTAAATCATTATTGATTAGAGAAATGCAAATTAACAACCTTGAGATATCATTTTGCACCTATCAGATTAGCTAAAATTATTGAAGGAGAATGGGACAAATGTTGGAGGAGATATGGAATAACTGGCACATTAACTCATTGTTGATGGAATTGTGAACTGATCCAACCATTTTGGAGAGCAATCTGCAACTATGCCCAAAGAGTAACTAAACTTCCTATACCCTTTGATCCATCAATATCATTACTACATCTATTATCAAAGGTGATTGGGGAAATAGGAAAAGACCCTATTATGTTCCAAAATATTTTTAACAGTTCTCTTTGTGGTGGCAAAGAACTGGAAATTGAGGGTGCCCATCAACTGGGGAATGACTGAAACATTTTGGTATATGATTCTGATAGAATGCTACTATATTTTTAAAATGATGAGCTAGATACCTTAAAAATATGAATAGACATGCAGGAAATAATGCAGAGTGAAATAATCAGAATCACGAGAACATTGTATATTGTGACAGCAATATTGTTTTAACAACAATTTTGAGTAAATAATTGAGTTTTGACTATTATAAATACCCACATTTACTACAAATGGTGTATGAAGATGTTATTTGCTTCCAGAGAAAGAAGTGATAAATAGAAGGCTATATAGAAGAATTTTAGATATATACACATGTATGTGTGTATATGTGTATGTCTACATATATAATATACACACATATTTGTATCTAATTGTAGACATTTCTAGAGTGGGGGGAGAAAAAAAAGAAATTTATGTAATAACTTCATTATTCAAAGAACAGTTGTATATAACAGATTTTCAGTTTTATGTGTAATAATCTTTTTATTATACTATGATATGGAAATGCTTTTTTATAACATAAATTAAAAATAAAACAATACATGTGGGAAAAAGGAAATATTATATACTTTAATAAACTTAAATGCCATCAAACAAAAGGAATTTCAAAGGAAATGCAGCAATGTTTGAAAATAAAATGTCAAAATGCTATTAGTCAAGTGATTCCTTCTGATAATGATTGAATAATGACTATTATTCGTGTATCTTTAGGATTTGGTTTTTTAAAATAATTGTTATAATCAGACTTTTCCCTCTGTACTTTTCTCATTGAACTGAAATTAATCTTTGTGAGAAGCTAGTGCTCTAAGAGTGATGCTTCGAATGATATAGGTTATGACATTGACACATGATTTTCATAACCAATTTTTTCTCATAAAATTGATTTGGATATTTCTATTTCTTGAAGACAGGCAGACTTTCAAAAATTCATTGTACTTGGAAAATACTTTTTCTATCAGATCAAAAAGTTCTCACTGAATCACATTACCTTGCAGGAGAAAGTACTTTTGGTCTAATTCGTCTTTCCTTATTTTTAATAGGAGCTGTCTACACCTAGGGTAAAGGAAACCAAGTGGATTGCCTTAAGAAAATGCTTAGCCTCAGAGTAGTGAAAGGGAAAATAAAATTTTCTCCTAGTTTAGTGCAAAATTAGAAAACTCATAGCTGTTTTTACTATTTTACTCACCAGACATTTTGATCCAGTGTGGTTATTATTGTGCATTTTATTTCCTTTCTATCCAAGTATTTATTGAAGAGCTATTCATAGAGTAGCAATTGAATGGTGCAGTGAATAGAGCACTAGGCTTGGGATCTGGAAAACCTTGAGTTCAAGTCTGGGACACTTACTAGCAGTGTGAATCTGGAAAAGCCACTTAGCTCCTCTTTGCCTCAGTTTTGTCATATGTACAATGGGGATAATAATAGCACTTAACCCCAGGGTTGTAAGGATTAAATGAGATTATATTTGTAAGGTGCTTGGCAGAGTGTATAGTACATAGTAGGCACACAAAAATGTTAATTATTAACCATAAATAAAATTATTATTATAATTGCCTACTCTGTGCCTAGAACTGAATAGCTAGATAAAGTATTTTCGAGTTATTCTTTGTGTGTTTTTTTTTGAGTCATAAAAGCCTTATATAGAGAAGATAATTTACATTATAAGATAATGTCTCTAAATATCTTTGGAAAACTGTAAAGTGCTATGAAAATTTAACATGGATTTGCCAAGATCATTACTATAATTTTTAAATCAAATTATAATCACAATATAATGATGGGTATCAAACTTCACAATCTCTGCCCTGCTCTGTTTCTACAACCAAAAATATCTACAGATAGGCCATTAGGAGTGAATTCTCTAGTATACTTTTCAAACAGGATGTCTTGGAGACTTAAACGATTCAATCTGTCCATCCAAAAGAAAATTCATTATCTTTATTCCAAACATGCCCTTCCTACAAATTCTGCTATTATTGTTGTGGGCACCACTTTTTCCTCCCAGTCTCACAGGCTAATAAGTTTTGAGTTTTTGAGTTTTTATCCTTTTCTTCCTACATATCTAATCAAATGCCAAATCTTTTCATTTCTACCTCCACAATATCTCCTATATCTAAGCCTTTTAGTTTCCTCAAATAGTTACAATCTTATTTTAGGTTCTCACCACCACTTCCTTAGATCATGCCAGTGACCTACTGCAAACAAGCCACACTGGATTTTCCTGTTTTCCACACATGACACGCACACTTTCCATATCTTCTTTGCACTGGCTATTCCCTATGGTTAGAATAAACTCTCTCCTTGTCTTCACCCTCCAAAATCTCTCACTTCCCTCAAAATGTAATTCAAATAATACTTTTTACATGAAGCCTTTTCTAATCCCCTTGACTGTTATT
This sequence comes from Gymnobelideus leadbeateri, assembly GCA_011680675.1. Lineage (NCBI taxonomy): Eukaryota > Metazoa > Chordata > Mammalia > Diprotodontia > Petauridae > Gymnobelideus > Gymnobelideus leadbeateri. Next base: position 37,645 of record WOXC01007561.1, on the reverse strand, counting down.
GCTTTTTAAATCTAATTGCCTTGTATTAAATGATCTTGTATTTATTTGTATTTTTCTACATCATATTTCTGAGTCATACTGATCTTGCCATCCTTTAAATTCATCAAATCATTTTTAGAATAATTTCTGTTGAAGTTTGTCCCCCCTACCTTGTACTTGGGGAAATGAGTTTTTGTATCTAAGTTAAAGATTTTTCATTTATCCCTATTGAATTTCATCTTAAAGCAATAGCCTACATATTTTTATTTTCATTTTATAGCTATTCCACAATTTTGGCAGTTCTTCAGATTTCCATTTTTTGACACCTCATAAAGAGCTATGAATATTTTTGTATAAATCTTCTTAGATATTATTTTGCTTATAACTAATTCCTCCATTAATCTCTTCTCCCTCTAATTCTTTCTCCTCTTCTTTTCTCCTTATTTCCCCATTGACTAAAAAAATTGTTTACCCAACTGTGTGTCTGGGTGTTTATGTATATTCTTTCCTCTCATGACCAGATCAGATGTGAGTAAGATTCAAAGGTCAGTCATTCGCCTCTATTCCTCCTTGTCTGTATCAACGTCTAACTAAACATCCTAATGATGTAATAATATATACTTACCTTTCCTTTCCCTTCTTCATAGTGTATTTCTCCTCTCCTTTATTTCTGTTCTTCTCTTAAGATCATCAAGACATAACAGAACATTGGTAGTCCTTTTTAAAACTGTTAAACTTGCTGCTGACAGGGTTCAGAGGGGACAAACATATTTTTTCCTGAATGTAAGCAGTTTATTCTTATTTAGTCCTTTATCATTGTTGATTCACTTTTACCCTTTTAATATTCTCTTAACTCCTGTATTTGAACTTGAAAGTGTTTGCTTGGGCCTAGTCTTTTCATCAGGAATGCTTGGAAGTCTTTTATTGCATCAAAATTTTATTTTTCCCTGGTGGGATTGCACCCAGGTTTTCTGGGTGAGTCAATGTTGGCCTTGAGGTTATATACTTTATTTTCTGAAATACTGAATTCTCAAGTATCTGATCCTTTGTAGTGGTGAATGCTAAATTATGTGTGATTATGATTATGGCTCCTTATTACTTGAATTCTTTCTTACTGATTGTTGGCAAAATTTTTTCTTTTACCTATGAATTCTGATTTTTTTTAGTAACCTCTATTTGCATATTGCTTTCTGTTAAGAAGGAAATTGCTTGGACTTGGAACATTTCATTTAATGGCATTTTTAGTTACCTTTTGTACTTTTTCACCAAATGCTTTATTAAATTCTGGTTTACATCATTAATTTCTACCAGAATTTTAGTTAAAATTTTTCCCCATTTTTCCCTATCCTCCACCCCAGAATAGCAGTCCCACAGGATATCTTTTCATCCCATTTGCTCTCTATCATACCACCTTCAACATTTTCAGTAGGGCAAGGTGAATCTCTGTTCCCCAATGCCTATGTATCTTATTACCAATTATATGTAAAATAGTATTAATGATAGTATTTATATATTATTACAAATTTTATATTAAAGCTTTGAATTCCAGATTCATTCCCTTCCTCCCTTGTCACCCACCATTACTGGGAAAATAAGCAATTCAGTATGTGTTGTACATGTGTAGCTATGCAAAACATTACCATTGTAGATATATTGTAAAATACTGACTATATTTCACTCCCTCCTATCCCACCTTCCACTTGGTCTGTTCCCTACTTTGATCCTGTCCCTTTTCAAAACAGGGTGCTTCCAACTTCCCTTCCCCCGTTCCCTCCCTCCCTCGCTTCCATCATTCCCCCTCTCATACCTTCCCCCCCTACTCTCCTGTAGGGTGAGATATCCTATTTAGTATGTATGTCATTCTCTCCCTGATCCAAATTCAATGAGAATAAGATTTTGCCTTTTTGCCTCCCTGTTCCTCCCCTCCCTTGTAACCATTTTCCCTTGCCTCTCCGTTATGAGATAGTTTAACCCATTCTGTCTCTTCCCATCTCCTCTCGTTATATTCCTCTCTCACCTCTTAATTTCACCCTTTAAGTATCATCCTTTCTTATTAAATTCAACCTGTGTCCTCTATTTATGTATACCTGTAAACATATATACATACATTCCCATATGTATTCATATGCCCATATAACCTTCTTCAACTATTTGCATACTGAGAAAAGTTTCATCAGTTACAATTATTGTTTTTCCATGTAAGAATGTAAATAGTTCAACTTTGATAAGTTCATTATGATTTCTTTTCCCTATTTACCTTCTCAAGCATCTCTTTCTTCTTGTATCTGAATGTCAAATTTTCTATTCAACTCTGGTTTTTTCATCAAGAAAGCTTAAAAGTCCTCCATTCCACTGAATGACCATATTTCCCCCTGAAACATGATAGTCAGTTTTGCTGGGTATGTGATTTTTGGTTTTAATCCCAGCTCCTTTGCCCTCCCAAATATCACACTCTAAGCCCTTCAGTCCCTCAGTGTAGAAGCTTCCAGATCCTGCACTATCCTAATTGTGTTTCCACAGTATTCAAATTGTTTCTTCTTGGCTGCTTGTAATATTTTCTCTTTGATCTGGGAATTCTAGAACCCGGCTATAATATTCCTGAGTTTTCTTTTTGGGATCTTTTTCACGAGGTGATTGGTGGATTCTTTCCACCTCTGTTTTGTCCTCTGTAAAACATCAGGGCAATTTTCCTGGAGAATTTCTTTTTCCTTTTTTCCCCCAAATTCTTTATTAACTTCTAGGTTACATCACTCATTTCTCCCAGATTTTGAGTTATAATTGTTTCCGTTATTTTTCCTCTACCTACCACCCCAGAATAGCAATCCGACAGGATATCCCCTCATCCAATCTGCTCTCTCCCATATCTTCTCCCATACCTCCTTCGATTTTTCCATTAGGGTAAGGTGAATCTCTGTGCCCCAATGACTGTACTTCTTATCTCCCAATTACATACAAAATGACATTAATAATAGTATTTATATATGTTTGAAAGATTTAATTTTGAAACTTCAAATTCCAGATCCATTCCCTTCATCCCATGTCACCCACTCCTGCCGGGAAGATAAGGAATTCAGTATGTGTTGTACATGTATAGTTATGTAAAACATTACCAGAGTAGATTTATTGTAAAAGACTGGCTATATTTCCCTCCCACCCATCTCACCCTCTACCTGGTCCATTCCTACTGTGGCAACAAGCTGAAAAATCAAGTAATTAAGTGGCAACATGCCTAGGCAAATAAAACAAAATAAACAGAAAAGTTCAACAGTGGCAAAGAGACTCAAAGCATGGAGGAGGACTGTGAGGTCAGAACTCCTGCGCCAAAAGCCCCTAATGAAAATACAAGCTGGCTACAGGCCATAGAGGACCTTAAGAAGGAGATAAGAGAAGGGGGGGAAATTTGGGAACAGTAATGAAAAAGATGCAAGAAAAGTATGAAATGACAGTCAACAGCCTGACTCAGGAAAATAACACCTTAAAAAATAGACCAACTCAAATGGCAAAAGAGGCTCAGAAAGGTAATGAGGAGAAGAATGCCTTAAAAAGTCGAATTTGCCTGATGGAAAAGGAATCTCAAAAGCTCACAGAGGAGATTCATTCCTTCAGAGTTAAACTGGAGCAAATGGAAGCTAGTGACTTTATGAGAAATCAAGATACTATGAAACAGATCCAAACAAATGAAAGAATAGAAGGCAATGTGAAATATCTCATGGGAAAAACCACTGCCCTGGAAAATAGATCCAGGAGATATAATTTAAAATTATTGGACTACCTGAAAGCCATGATCAACGAAAGAACCTAGAAATCATCCTTAAAGAAATTCTCAAGGAAAATTGCCCTGATGTTTTAGACCCAGTGGGGGAAATAGAGGTTGAAAGAACCCACCGATCACCTCCTGAAAAAGATCCCAAAAAGAAAACTCCTAGGAATATTATAGCCAGGCTCCAGAACTCCCAGATCAAGGAGAAAATACTCCAAGCAGCCAGGAAGAAACAATTTTGATATTATGGAAACAAAATCAGAATAGCACAGGACCTGGCAGCTTCTACACTGAGGAACTGAAGGGCATGGAATATGATATTCCAGAGGTCAAAAGAGCTGGGACTGAACCCAAGGGTCACCTACCCAGCAAAACTGAGTATCTTGTTTCAGGGGAAAATATGGTCATTCAGAGGAATAGAGGACTTTCAAGCATTTTTTGATGACAAAACCAGAGTTGAATAGAAAATTTGACATTCAGACACAAGAAGCAAGAGATGCTTGAGAAGGTAATCAAGGAAAAGAAATCAAAAGGAACTTATCAAAGTTGGACTATTTACATTACTACATGGAAAAACAATAACTGTTTTTGATGAAACCTTTCTCATTATGAAAATAATTGAAGAAGGGTACATGGCATATGTTCACAGGTATACATGGATAGAGGGTGCAGGTTGAATTTGATGGGAAGGGATGATTCTTTTTTTTTTTTTTTGGAGGGCAATTGGGGTTGGGTGACTTGCCCAGAGTCACATGGCTGGGTTTTTGTTTGTGTATTGGGTGTCTGGGGCTCGATCAGAGCTCCGGTCCTTCTGGCTCCGGGGCTGGCACTCTGCTCGCTACGACACCTCCCGCACCAAGAAAGGGATGATTCTTAAGGGATGAAGTCAAGAGGTGAGAGAGGAAAGTGGCAAGAGGAGATGGAGAGAGACGGGGTAGGGTAAACTATCTCGTGTAGAAGAGGCAAGGGGAAGTAGTTGCAGGGGAGGGGAAGAACAGGAAGGCAAAAAGGCAAAAGCATATTCTCTTTGATGTTGGCTCAAGGAGAGAATCACATACATACTACATGGAATATCTTACCTTTACTCACTCTCCTGAGTAGGAGAAAGGGGGATGAGAGGGGAGAAGATGGAGGGGAGGGCATTCTGGGGGGAGGGGAAATTGGAAGTACCCACTATCAAAGAGGGGCAGGATAAAAGTAGGGAATGGACCAGGTGGGAGGTGAGACGGGTGGGAGGGAAATATAAGCAGTCTTTTACAATACATCTACTGTGGTAATGTTTTGCATAGCTATACATGTACAACACATACTGAATTGCTTATCTTCTTAGAGGGAGTGGGTGACAAGGGAGGAAGGGAATGGATCTGAAAATCGAAGTTTTAAAATTAAATGTTTCATAAGATGTCCAGGCATTGGGGCTCAGAGATTCACCTTGCCTTAATGGCAAAGTTGAAGGGGGTGTGGGAGAAAATATGGGAGAGAGCAGATTGGATGAGGGGATATCTAGTGGGACTGCTATTCTGGGGTGGTGGTTAGGGAAAAAATGGGGGATAATGTAACTCATAATCTGGTGGAAATGAATGATGTAAACCAGAAGTTAATAAAGCATTCGTTTATTTAAAAAAAAAAGTGGGCGCCTCCAACCTCCCCTACCCCCAGCATGCTCTCCCCTCCATCACCCCCCCTTATCCCCCTCCACCCTACTCTCCTGCAGGGTGAGATATCCAATTTAGTCTGTATGGCATTCTCTCCCTGAGAGAATCACTTTTTCCATCTGGCAAATTTGGCTTTTTAAGGCATTCTTCTCCTCATTGCCTTTTTGAGCCTCTGTTGCCACTTGATTTAGTGTGTTTTTTAAGGTGTTCTTTTCCTCAGTCAAGCTGTTACCTCTCATTTCATACTTTTCTTGCATCTTTCTCATTTCTCTTCCCAATTTTTCCTCCACTTCTCTTATCTGCTTCTTAAGGTCCTCCATGGCCTGTAACCAGTTCGTATTTTCATTTGGTGCTTTAGGTTCAGGAGCTCTGACCTCCCAGTCCTCCTCCTCTTCCATGCTTTGATCCTCTTTGCCCCCAAAACAAGAGTCCAATGTAGAATTTTTCTGTTTATTTATTTATTTATTTATTTACTTACTTACTTACTTACTTACTTACTTATTTATTTATTTATTTATTTATTTATTTATTTATTTATTTATTTATTTATTTATTTATTTATTTTTTGCCTAGGCAGTTTGCCACTCAATTACTTGACTTTGGGCTTGTTGCCACAGTAGGACTTTGCCACCAGCCAGGGGAGCTTCTGTCCCAAATCGGGGGTTTTCTTAGCTGCTGGAGGTATTAGTTGGATGCACTCTCTTAAGCCTCCGCAAGCTCTGGCAAGCTGGTCACACATCCCAAGACCTCAACCCCAGACCACAATTCAGATCCGAGCAAGTTAAAGCAAGAGTGCTTACCCCCCAGACTGATCACTGGATTCCCCTCCAGTCCACAGGCCAGGAACTGAAGCTGCTGTGTGATTTTTTTCTGAAGTGAAGCTTCTCAGTGCCTTTTCGCCCCCAGGGAAAGAGGCCACCCGCTCTCCTAACTAATGAGTCCCAAAGTCCACAGGGCACTGACCTATCACTTTGTCCATGGCATCTATGTGTTGATAATTCTGGAAATGCCACAGCTGCTGGTGTTCTAGAGTCCTGCCAGCTGGCTGGTGCTCAGGCTGCCCTGGGGCTAAAACCTCTGACTCACTAGGGCCTGGCCTTGGCTCCCAGAGTGCTGTGCTGGCCACTCCCTGCTAGGCTGCTGCACTGTCCTCAGTGGGAGGTTAGCTTCTCTGTGTCATTCTGTGGTTCCTGGAGCCCCAGAGTTTGTTCAGACTCCCCTTTGCCATAAATCTGGAGGTTGTGGGATCCAGAGCTGTGCTGAAGAGTTGTTTCTACTCTTCCATCTTGACTCTGCCCCCCTAAACTTTGATTTTTAATTGTGATTTTTCTGGGAGTTTTGATTTGAGGGTATATTTCAGAAAATTATTGGTGGATTATCTGTCCCTATTTTCTCTATGGCTTATGGTTCTGAAAGATCTGGGCAATTTAAATAAAAAAATCTATGGGTCTTTTCTGTTATTGTTCTTGATATTCTGGTATTCAAATAATTCTCAATTTTTTTTCCTCAAATTTTTTCCAGGTAAGTTTTTGTTTTGCAGTGGCATTCTTTATATTTTCTTCTATTTTTCAGACTTTTGACATTTTTTATATTCATTGTCTCATGGGGTAATTGGTTTCTTTTTGATCCATTTTAATTTTCAGGGAGTTTGTGGTTTGGACAAAGCTTTGTGTTTCTTATATAATGCTATTGATTTCCTTTCCTATTCTTTATCCCATAGTTCTAAATTGTTTACCAATTTTTTGACCCTTGAACTCTCATTTTATTGACAAAAGAACATTGCCAACTATTTTTTTAAACTATGACTTCATTTCCTCCAGGAATTTCGGTCAATTGTTTAAATAAGCTATATTTTTTCTTTGAAATTTTGCTTGTAGATGATTTGTAGGCATTTTCTTCTTTTGCATTTGTGTGCTTATTGCCCTTATCACCAGAATAGCTTTTTATCCCTGGATCTTTTAGTTTTTGCTTGTTTTTTCTTCTAGACTACTTATGGATTGCAGACTTGATTTTAGGGAGAGGCTCTGCATTTGTATAGATGGAAAGTCTGAGCTTGTTCAGGTGCTACTTTCTTGAGTTATTAAGTATTGTGTTTTTCCCACATCTCAGGGACAGTTCAGTATGGGGATCTCCAAACTTGCAATGTTCCCCAGCTGGTATAATCTAGGGCAAAGTTTAGTCATATTCCTCTTGGTCTGAGCTCTACAAGTTCCTGATCTGTATTTCAGAGTGGTCAACAATAGAAGGCTGGACTCAGCTGTTATCTGTCATCTAGGAAGCTCTGCTGTTTCAGAGCTACACAACTACAATCTCTCCTTTGTTTTGGAATTCCTGACCTGTTTATTCTTCTTCATGCTGTAGAATGCACTGGAAGATGGAGTTGAGACCTTGCTCTGTTCTTAGGGTCTGGGTCATATTACTGTCTCCAGATTCTTTCTTTCTTTTTTTTTTTAAAGCAATTGGGATTAAGTAACTTGCTCAAAGTTACACGGCCAGTCATTGTTTGTGTGTGGGTGGTCATTTTCTGAGGCCATATCTGATCTTGGGTCATCCTAACTCCGAGGCCTGCACTCTTACTGTGCCACCTAGCTGCCCCGACTGCTTCCAGATTCTGAAGTCCTTTTTTTCATACACTGCCCAGGATCTATGACCATCTATTTTTCTTTCTTAATCTACCCTGGATAGGTGACTGCAAACTGAGTAGTGGATACCAAAGCAGCCAATGTTCATTTTCATTGGTATTCTTTTCCAGGTCGTAGTACCTCACCATGGCTCTGGGGGTTGCCCTCGTATGTGCCTAATAACTCCTCTTAATCCAGTGAATATGTCTTCTTAGGTGCTGGATTGCTTTCGTCATCATAGGCTCCTGTTCCAACTCCCATTACCAGTCATGCACAAAGCTTTCAGTTTGTCTCTGTATACTGACTTTGCTAGAAAAATAACTCACTATGACTATGACTTTTTCTGAGATTTCCTCACCAGGATTCAGCCTGGTGCATTTTCCGGATCTGCTTGGATAGGTTTCAGAGTAGGAGAAACTCCCTCTACTACTTGCTTCTACTTTTGCTCTATCTTGCTTGTCTCCATCATACAGAATATTAGCTATCCTTTCCTGAGTTGTGTCATCTTCATATTTTATTTGCATGTCATTTTTTCATTTAGCTAAATCATTAGAAAAATATTGAACAGGGTAGGGCCAAGGTCCTCTAAACATAGCCCAAGTTTGCATTAGTGTATTTGGCTGTCACATTGCAATGCTGATTCACATGGAGTTTATTTTGTAGTCCTCCAGATTGTTATGAGAAAAACTGCTGGCTAAACATTTATTCACCCTCTTGTAATTGGGAAACTGAATTTTGGTACCCAAGTATAAGAAAACATTTATTTCTATTGAATTCAATATAATGAGATTCATTTCAAATACTCTCATCTTATGAGACCTTTTTTTGGATCCCAATTCTATAATCCATTTTGTTACATATTCCTTTGAGCATTTTGGCACCTGTAAAGTTGATGAGCATGTATTTTCACTTTTCAAGCCATTGATAAAAATAAAAAATAATTCAGAAACACATTCACAACACTGTTGTACTTAATTCTAGATTTCTTGTCATGTTGACATTGAATCATTAATGCACATTCTTTGAGTTTGGCTATCCAATTAGGTCTTTTTATTAAAAATCATTTATTTTTACCATTCTTTTCTTTTTAAACTTTGAGTTCCAAATTCTCCCATTCCTTTCTAATCCTTTCTTACCTACCAAAAAAATAACAAGCAATATGATAATGATTATACATGTGAAATCATGCAAAACACATTTCAGTATTAGCCACATTCCCCAAAAGCAGGAAACAAAAATTACAAAGAGAAAAATTATACTCTAATTTTCACTCAAAGCTCGTTAGTTCTCTCTGGAGGTGGATTGGATTTTTTTTCATCAAGAGTCCTGTGAAATTGCCTTGGGTCGTGGTATTGATCAGAGTAATCAAGTCTTTCACAATTGATCAGAACTAAAATATTATTGGTATTATGCACAATGATTTTTCACTTCATTTTGCATCAGTTAGTACATGTTTTGCTATGTTTTGTTTTCCCCAGAAAGCACCACTCCTTTGTCATTTCTTAAAGCACAATAATACTCCATCGCAATCATGTATCACATTTTTTTTCAGTCTTGATGGAATTAATGAGTATCCCTCAATTTCAAATTCTTTGCCAACAAAAAGAAATGCTATAAATATTTTTGTACCTATAGGTCCTTTTATTTTTTTTTCTTTGCTCTCTTTGGGACACTGACCTAATACTGATATTGCTGGGTCAGAAGATAGGCACAGCTTTATTGTCCTTTGGTTATTGTTCTACAGTATGATTGGATCAGTTAACAACTCTATCAATAATTTATTAGTTTATCTACTTTCCCTCATCCCCTATAGCATTTTTTATTTCTGATATGTCTGAGGTGGTACTTCAGAGTTGCTTTAATTTGCATTTTTCTAATCAATAGTGATTTAGAACATTTTTTTCATATGACTACAGATAGCTTTGATTTCTTCTCAAAACTGCCTATTGACATGCTTTAAACAATAATTAATTGGGGCAGGATCTTGTTTTTTTTTTTTTTTAAGCAATTGGGGTTAAGTAACTTGCTCAAGGTTACATGGCTAGTCATTATTTGTGTGTGGGTGCTCATTTTTCTGAGGTCAGATTCGATCTTGGGTCATCCCAACTCCGAGGCCGGCGCTCTTACTCACTGCGCCATCTAGCCGCCAGGATCTTGTTTTTATTAACTTGAATCAGTTCCCTACATATTTGAGAAATGAGGTCTTTATCAGAGAAATATACTTTAATATTGTTTTCTGAAATATTTCATTCTCTATGGTTCCTTTTAGCACAATGTAGTTTCCCTGATTATCTCTTTTAATTAGGTCTACTTTTGCTTTTGCTTTCTCTGACATGATTACTACCCCTACATTTTTTTTTAAACTTCAACTGAAGCATAATAGATTCTTCCCCAGCCCCTTATTTTAATTCTGTATGTATCTCTTGATTTCAAGTGTGTTTCTTGTAAACAACATATTGTTGGATTTTGAATTTTAATCCATTTTGTTATTTACTTCCATTTTATGAGTGAGCCCATCCCATTCACATTTTCCATTACAATTACTAACTTTATATTCCCTCCATCCTATTCTTCTGTTTATCCTTCTCTGTCCTTTTGTCCTTTCCTTTCTCTAAAGTCTGTTTAGCTTCTGACCATTGTTTCTTTTTCAATCTTCCCTCCCTTTTGTCACCTTCCATTTCACTTATCTTCTTCTCCTCATTCTCCCTTGCTGGGTAAGATAGATTTTTTTTCATATCCAAATGTGTCAGTATATGTATTTTCCTCTTTTAAACCATTTTAGATGTGAGATTCAAATATTTCCTTCCCTCTACCATTTCCCCTCTACTTTAAAATATTTTCCCCCAATGCCTCTTTTATATGAGATATTTTTCCCATTCTTTCTATCCCTTCCCCTTTAACCCAGTGAATCCCTCTCTCTCCCTTCTTATTTTTGTAGATCATCCCATCAAAGTCAACTTATATCCATGCCTTCTATGTATACTCATAGCTTCTCTAAAAAAGATAAAGGTCTTAGGAGTTAAAATAATCTTCTTCCCATATAAATAGGTAAAAAGTCTAATTTTATTGATTCTCTCATGATTTATATTTCATGTTTACCTTTCTGTGTTGCTCCTGAGGCTTGTATTTGAAAGTCAGATTTTCTAATCAACTCTGATCTTTTCATAAGGAATGGGGGAACATTCTCTATTTAATTAAATATCCATTACTTTCAAGATAGATTATTCTCAGTTATGACAGGTAGCTTATTCTTGGTTGTAATCTCAGATTTTTGGCCCTCTGTAATATCATATTCCAAACATTTTATTTATTTGTCTGTATTCAATTTGTTTACCTATTCATTCATTCATCTATTTGTTTGCTTATTAATTTTCCTTCCTTCCTTCCTTCCTTCCTTCTTTCCTTTCTTTTTTTTTGTTTTTTGTTTCAGCTGCTAAATCTTGTGTCATGCTGCTTATGTCTCCATTCTATTTGATTGGTTTCTTCTGAGCTCCGTGAATTATTTTCTCTTTGATCTGATGTAATGGTAATGTGAATTTTAAGATCTTCCCTGCCCCTCAATAAGCCTAACGAAATTTGATTTGAAGATTTTCCCTTCTCCCTAATAGGCTGAATGTAATCACACGAAGCCTGTGGTAGGAGTTTGCTGAAGGGTGGAGCAGAAGTCATAGGAAATTGGGGGTCAGAGTAGCTAGATGGTGGGACAAAGAGGAGATACCCAGGGAGGCAGCTAGATTTGTGAGTGTTGGTTTGTGTGGAGGCTAAAGGATGGTGTGACTCTCTGCTCTGTTTATGTTGTATTACCTTCTGTGTTGGATGACGGATTTGGTTTCCTGTTATTGGGATTTGATTTTCTGGTTTCTGAATAAATGTTTTGCTTCTGTCTTCTATATGGAAAGTCTGTTATATTTTGCAATTGAAAACTATGCTTTACAGTTACTGTCAGTGCTGTGAATATTGTGTTGGTGCTACACCTGGAAGATTTGCTATTTGACTATAATCTTCCTGGGAGTTTTCATTTGGGGATTTATTTCAAGGGGTGATTGGTATAGTCTTTCAATTTCCATTTTATTTTATCTTTCTAGGTTGTAACAGCAGTTTTCCTTGATAATTTCTTGTAAAATGATTCTTTCTTTGATAAAGACTTTTACATAGTACAATAATTCTTAAATTATCTCTCCTAATCTAGTTTTTCATGTCAGTCATTTTTCCAATAACATAGTTCACATTTTTTTTTTCAGTTAACAAGTTTACTTTTATCAAACAAACACATATCGTTTACCTAGTTCAGGGGGAAAATTTTCAAAACAGAGAAACAGACAGATCAAGCAGACAGGCTTCCAAACTGTCCCAACATTACATCAATACCAAATCACAGTTACCAGAGAGGGAAGCATTAACATCTGGGTTTTCAAAGCCGGGGGACTCTCAATGGCTGCCCAGAGTCTTATCTGGTCAAATCACACAACATTTCTCAAAATGAGCCCCTTTTTTTCTTTCTTTCTTTTTTTCTTTTTGGAGTGGGGGAGGCAGTGCAATTGGGGTTAAGTGATTTGCCCAATGTCCTACAGATAGAAAGTGTTAAATATATGAGTCCGAATTTGAACTCAGGTTCTCCTGACTCCAGGGCCATTGCTCTATTCACTGTGCCATCTAGCTGCCCCAAAGTGCAAGTTCTATTTTTTCAATTCTTTTGTCTTTGTTTTGTTTTTCTTGATGTTCCATGTAGTCTTTAGTTTCCAGTTGCCAAATTCTAAATTTTAAGAAATTATTTTTTGGGGCAGCTAGGTGGCTCAGTGAGTAAGAGTGCTGGCCCCAGATTCAGGAAGACCTGGGACTGGTTCTGGTCTCAGATCCTTAACACCCACACCAACCCCCCCCCCAAAAAAAAAAAAAAAAACAAAAAACAAAAAACAAAACTGGCTTTGTAACCTTGGGCAAGTTACTTAACCCCAGTTGCTTTAGAATAAAAAAAAAAAAGAAAATATGTTTTTTCTGTGAGCTTTTGTGCTTCTTTTCCTTTAAAAATTATTTTTTTTTCTCTTTGGATGGGGGAAGGCAAGGCAATTGGGGTTAAGTGACAAGGTCACACAGCTAGTAATTGTTAAGTGTTGAGGCCGGATTTGAACTCAGGTCCTCCTGATTCTAGGGCTGGTGCTCTATTGTACTTCCGTTCCAAGATTCTATTTTCTTCAGTAATTTTTGTGCCTCTTTTCCTAGGCTATTAATTTTATTTTCATAACTTTCTCCCTATGCCCTCATTCCTTTATTTTTATGTACCACTCTCATTTGATTTTGAACAAAAAAATGAGCACTTACAGCAATTCTTGTTGGGCTTGTTTCCAATTTACATGTTCCCTCCTGTGACTTTGTGTATACCTTGACTTTATTGTCTTCCTAGTTTGTGTCTCAATTTTCCCTGTCAGTTGGTATTTTTTATGGCCAGTTATTTTTTTTAAATATATTCTCTCATTGTTCCACTCTATTCCTTGATTTTGAATTTTATGTTAAAGTTGGACTTTGTTCCCATTGCAGGGGACTGGTGGGACATTGTCTCAAGCTTTGTGTTTTTTCACACAACTGTCTTCAGATCTAGTTGTGGAGATTTGGAAGTTTTCAATACTTCCAATCTTCTGTGTTCTGGGAATAGTGATGGCATTTGTTCTCCTGGTTTTCACTCTGGTCCTTACCCAGGAAGGGCTATTGATGCTTTCAGATTGCAATTTATAATACTCCTCAGGGCTCCTGCTACCTTGTAACCAGACTTGAGACCACAGGTTACCTAAATAATACCATCTGTCAGAATTTCCTCTATCTCTTCATTGAAAGTGCTCCTCTCTGCCCTTGTACTATGACACACAAGTGGGTATAGGCAAAGGATTTGCCAAACAGCATCTTGCCCTAAACTCAGTGCTATCACAGAGGTTCTATATAACCTCTTTCTTCCCTGTTGCCAGTTCCCTTTACCTTCTTTGACTTGAGAACTCCTAAAGCTGCTGTTGCTTTTTTTTTATCACCACCTGGTCCTACCACTGGTGATTCTTACATGTGGGCTTTGGGCCAGCCTTTTTCCCATTACCACACATCTCTCTTAATGCCGTGGGCTGCTCAGTGTCCAGCACTTACCATGATTCAGAGACATGAATAAGAAATGACCAGTCCATGTGGGTAGCTCAAGGAAGAACCAAGAACTCCATTTATTGATACTCAGGGAAAGGTTTTTATAGAGCAAAGAAACAAAAGAAGGAAATGAAGAGAAATCATTATCTTAGTCTGTTGTGTCCTGGAAGTAGCATGGTAATAAGGCCTATTGTTTCCTAGGTGCCATAGAGTCTTGGGCAGTTATCTCTTATCTCAGTCAGTTACATCTGAAAGGATGCTCTTGAGAGCTGGCCTCAAAGCCTAATGGCCAAGGCTGCATCATCAAGAATATCTGCATAAGAACTGACTTCCTGCAAATTGTTTTGGACAACTAAAGTTTTGGGGCAGAGCCTCTTAGCCTCAGAACTCAAATACCATCCAAGTGTAACCCATATCAAAAGAACTCCAGAGTTGACTTAGTGAAAAGTCACATCTCAAAGAGGTCTTTGTTGTTCAGGTCCACTGATATCAGGGTAATTATCTGAAGTCCTGGCTCAAGCCTCTTTGGCTCACTGAGTCTTATCTTGGGCTGGAAGAATGCTTCACTTTGATTCTGAAATTCAAGTCTCTCTGGTCTATAAGTTTGGAGACACAGTTCTTTTCCATTTTCTGAAACTTGTAACAATTATTTTCCAATCTGACAGAAACTCTTTGGTTTTCCATTATATTTCAAATATCACTGACAATGACTCAGCAGGCATCTTCACTTATTCTTTCAGTTTCTGAGAATGTAGATTATCTGTGTGAAGTGACTTTAATTATCACAGGCAACTAAGTACTCTCTTATTATCATCTTACTTATCTTTGGTATTAGCTCCTTATTATTTACTTCTACTCTTTAATTTACTATGTAAATGTCATTTTTATAAGTCATCAGAAGCTCCCAACTACTAATAGAAATATAATCATAAGTTTGGAGCTGAAAGAAAATTCAGAGGTAATATAGTTCACCCAATCATTGTATAAAATTGGAGTGATTTTTCCAAAGTCACACAAGTAATAAACAGCAGAATTAAGATGTATATACAGATTCTATGACTCCAGAGCTAGTGTTCATTCTACTGCACTACACATTTTTATTATTTAGGCCTGTGAGAAACTTCCAGTGTGACAATTCCCTTGACCCTTACATATAGATCTTCATGGCACATCTTAGAGGAAGTTACTTATAGTCTTAGAATATTGCCCGAGGCACTGAAAATTTGACTGATTTATACATGGTCATGCAGAAAATATGCCACTGAGGCAGGGCTCAAGCCAGGACTTTCTTGCTATCCACTCTGTCATATTGCCCCTCAGTTGAGTTATTATACCTATAAAGAGTAATACAAATAAACACTTAACAGAATATTTCACAAGCAAAATTTGATAGAAATAAAAGAAGATATTAGAAAAAATAAGCATATGTTATAGTTTAAATATAAGAATGACAGAAAGAATGTATAGGCTTCACAAGTAGAAAGAGTCACCTAATTGCACAATGATAGGGATAATAAGATCTTAACTTGTCATCTTTTCTATGTTTCTGCCTTGGTTGTTGACTAAACTACTTTGGACCTACAAAAATCCATTCCAATTTGAAAGAATTCATGAGGGAGGGGGAACCTTGCACTTTTAATGAAAGTGTTTAATAGTCCTTAAAACCTAGAAATCATTATTTGTGTCTAACTTAAATCCTCCTTACTACTACAACTTAAGCTCATTTATCCTTCTTGTCACCAGGGGAGATGGAGAACAGTTGATCACTAGTCTGTGTAATAGCCCTTCACATACTAAACAACCTGCTATTAACATTGCCTTTGTCCTTTTTTTTTACTCTCAGCTCCTTTCCCTCTTTTTCTTGGGTCTCATATTTGAGCCTTGTATTTAATTACCTTGGAAATCTCTCTTTAAGAATTTTGGGATAGTCAAAATATCCGTGAATTGTATGAGTTCACCCACAAACTCAGTCTCAGAGTATTCATGTATAAAAGAGAGGCAGTATGACTGTCAATACTGAGTTAATTTTGAAATCAAGGAGACTTGGGGCAAAGTCCTTCCTCTGTCACATAGTCTGATATACTGACTATTTGCGACTGGTCAAGACATTTGCTCTCTTGGTATTCTAGGCAACTTTAGAAGGTTATAAGTTGCAAAGGAGGAATTAACTTCTATTGTTAAGAAAATAAAAATAAAAACAATAAATATAATAATCTTAAAATGTGTCATGACAATATTTATAGAATGAATTTCCTCACAGCATGGCTCCCATGACTCTATTTAGAAAAAGCAATATTGAAAAGTAGGAGGCAGGGGCGGAGCCAAGATGGCTGAGTAGAAACAGCATTTCCAATGTGCTCTGCCCCACACAAATTTCAAACAGTGTGAAAGGGGACTCCGAAAAACTTCTAGAGCCACAGCACCCACAGAATGGCACAAAGAAGCTAACCTCCTGCTGAAAACAGCCCAGGAGCCTTGCAGGGAGCGGCCAGCGCAGCGCTCTGAGAGCAGTCAGTACAGTGTTCAGAGAGCAGGCAGCACAGAAAGCTGGGAACAGACACAACACAGCAAGCAGAGCTGAGCCCAGGTCCACGGTTTTAGCCCCAGGGTGGCCGGGCCTTCAGCTGGCTGGAGGGACCCCAGAACACCAGCAATTGTGACAATTCCAGAATTATCAGCACAGATATGCCTAGGACAAAGTGAGAGGTTAGTGCCCTATGGACTTTGGGACCAGTATTTGGGGAACGCGTGGCTTCCTCCCCTGGGGGCGAAAAGCTGCTGAAGAAACAGTAGCACAGAAGCCATTTTGCAGCATCAGTAGTGGCTCTAGCTCCTGGTCTGTGAACTGTAGGAAGATCCAGCAATCAGTCTGGGGGTTAATCTCTCTTGCTTTAAACTGCCTGGATTTGAATTGTGGTCTGGGGGGGAAGTTTGGGGTGGGTATCCAATTTGCCAGAGTGGGTGGAGGCTTTACAGAAGCCACCCAACTGCCGGAAGTTGTGAAGACCCCACGTTTGGGCGGCAGCTCCCCTGTCTGGTGGCAGAGACCTACTGAGGCAAGAAACCCAAAAATCAAGTAATTAAGTGGCAACATGCCTAGGCAAATCAAACAAAATAAACAGAAAAGTTCAACATTGGACTCCTATTTTAGGGGCAAAGAGGCTCAAAGCATGGAGGAGGACTGTGAGGTCAGAACTCCTGCACCAAAAGCCCCAAATGAAAATACAAGCGGGCTACAGGCCACAGAGGACCTTAAGAAGCAGATAAGAGAAGTGGGGGAAAATTTGGTAAGAGAAATGAAAAAGATGCAAGAAAAGTATGAAATGACAGTCAACAGCCTGACTGAGGAAAATAACACCTTAAAAAATAGACTAACTCAAATGGCAAAAGAGGCTCAGAAAGGCAATGAGCAGAAGAATGCCTTAAAAAGCCATATTTGCCAGATGGAAAAAGAATCTAAAAAGCTCACTGAGGAGATCCATTCCTTCAGAGTTAGACTGGAGCAAATGGAAGCTAGTGACTTTATAAGAAATCAAGATACTATGAAACAGATCCAAACAAATGAAAGAATAGAAGGCAATGTGAAATATCTCATGGGAAAAACCATTGACCTGGAAAATAGATCCAGGAGAGATAATTTAAAAATTATTGGACTACCTGAAAGCCATGATCAAAGAAAGAACCTAGAAATCATCCTTCAAGAAATTCTCAAGGAAATTTGCCCTGATGTTTTAGACCCAGAGGGCAAAATAGAGGTTGAAAGAATCCACAGATCACCTCCTGAAAAAGATCCCAAAAAGAAAACTCCCAGGAATATTATAGCCAGGTTCCAGAATCCCCAGATCAAGGAGAAAATACTACAAGCAGCCAGGAAGAAACAATTTCAATATTGTGGAAACACAATCAGAATAGCCCAGGACCTGGCAGCTTCTACACTGAGGGATCGAAGAGCATGGAATATGATATTCCAGAGGGCAAAAGAGCTGGGATTGAAGCCAAGGGTCACCTACCCAGCAAAACTGAGTATCTTGTTTCAGGGGAAAATATGGTCATTCAGTGGAATAGAGGTCTTTCAAGCATTCTTGATGAAAAAACCAGAGTTGAATAGAAAATTTGACATTCAGACACAAGAAGCAAGAGATGCTTCAGAAGGTAATCATGGAAAAGAAATCAAAAGGAACTTATCAAAGTTGGACTATTTACATTACTACATTGGAAAACAATAACTGTGTTTGATGAAACCTTTCTCATTATGAAAATAATTGAAGAAGGGTACATGGCATATGTTCACAGGTATACATGGATAGAGGGTGCAGGTTGAATTTGATGGGAAGGGATGATTCTTTTTTTTTTTTTTTTTTGGAGGGCAATTGGGGTTGGGTGACTTGCCCGGAGTCGCGCGGCTGGGTTTTTGTTTGTGTTTTGGGTGTCTGGGGCCAGATCTGAGCTCGGGTCCTTCTGGCTCCGGGGCTGGTGCTCTGCTCGCTGCACCACCTAGCCGCCCCAAGGAAGGAATGATTCTTAAGGGGTGAAGTCAAGAGGTGAGAGAAGAAAGTGGCAAGAGGTGATGGAGAGAGACAGGATAGGGTAAATTATCTCATGTAGAAGAGGCAAGGGGAAGTAGTTGCAGGGGAGGGGAAGAACAGGAAGGCAGAAAGGCAAAAGCATATTCTCACTGAAGTTGGCTCAAGGAGAGAATCACATACAGACTAAATGGATTATCTTACCCTCACTCACTCTCCTGAGTAGGGGAAAGGGGGATGAGAGGGGCCATGATGGAGGGGAGGGCATTCTGGGGGGAGGGGAGGTTGGAAGTATCCACTATCAAAGAGGGACAGGATCAAAGTAGGGAATGGACCAGGTGGGAGGTGAGACAGTGGGAGGGAAATATAAGCAGTCTTTTACAATATATCTGCTATGATAATGTTTTGCATAGCTATACGTGTACAACACATACTGAATTGCTTATCTTCTCAGAGGGAGTGGGTGACAAGGGAGGAAGGGAATGGATCTGAAAATCGAAGTTTTAAAATTAAATGTTTCATAAGATGTCCAGGCATTGGGGCTCAGAGATTCACCTTGCCCTAATGGCAAAGTCAAAGGGGATATGGGGGAAGACATGGGAGAGAGCAGATTGGATGAGGGGATATCTAGTGGGAGTGCTATTCTGGTGGGTAGGGAAAAATGGGGGAAAATGTGACTCATAACCTGGTGGAAATGAATGATGTAAACCAGAAGTTAATAAAGCATTTGTTTAATTAAAAAAAAAAGAAAAGTAGGAGGCAACATGACATAGTTGCTATGGATCTAACCTGGGGGTCAGGAAAATATAGATATAACTGGCTCACACACATATTCTCTGGATGGCCCTGGGCATATCATTTAACTGTTTTATTCTCTAGGAAATGTTCTAAGGCGATCAATTGTAGAAGTTATTTATCAGGTGTAGCAGAGGGAGTTTCTACATAGGTATGTACTATGAATATAAAAGAGTTTCTCTATGTGAATATAACAGTATTTTTGCTTTGCCAAATTATTGATATGATGAATACAGAGAAGTATGGGAATACATAAAGTGGAGCAAAATGATATAAGCAGAACCTGGGGCAAAATACACAATGACTAAAATGACAGAAAATAATAAAAACAGCAACAACAGAATATAATCAAAGTTTAATTCTGTGAAATTATAAAGACTATGCTTGTCCTCCTCAAAAAATGATATGAAAATATTTTATCCTCTCCTTTTTTTTCAAAGTGGGAGACTATATGTGTTATATGAGTTGTAGTTGATGCCAAATGTCAAATGTCTATTGATGGTTAATTTTATTGAACTATTGCTTCTTCTCTCTTTCTCCTTCCCCCCTCTCTTCTTCTTCTTCTTCTTCTTCTTCTTCTTCTTCTTCTTCTTCTTCTTCTTCTTCTTCTTCTTCTTCTTCTTCTTCTTCTTCTTCTTCTTCTTCTTCTTCTTCTCCTTCTAAAGAAATGCTTTATAAAAATTGTATTTGGCTTGCTTTTGTTTTGGTCAGTTATCGCTGACACTTTATGACTCCATTTGTAGTTTTCTTGGAAAAATGCTGGTGTGGTTTGCTATTAACTTCTCCAGCTCATTTTACAGATAAGGAAACTGAGGCAAACAGGGTTAAATGACTTGCCCAAGGTCACAAAGCAAGTTTGTATCTGAGGCCAGATTTGAACTCAGGAAGATGAGTCTTCCTTACTCCAGGCTCAGTGCTCTATCCACTGCACCACCTAGCTGACCCTCTATAACTGTTATATACCAAAAAATGTTTAGCCATTCTCTAATCATTTTGGTAGCTATAATATTTGAAGTGTTGAGCTACAAAAAGAGCTGCCTTGGATTTATATATATATGTATATGACCCTCTCTCCTTTGATTTCACTGGTTAGTGTGCCAAGTAGTAGGTTTACTCGGTCAAAAAGTATTAGAATTTTTTGCATAGTTTTAGGGCACATTTTCAAAATCTTCAGACCTCATAATTCCAACAAATAATCCTTTAGCTAGTATTTATAAAGTGCCTACTAGGTTTCAGGCATTTTGCTAGACACTAGGGACACTTATAGACATCATGATGATGATGGTAATGAATGAATGAATGATGATGATGAATCATTATTATCATTATAAACTTGCATATATATCTGTATCTATGAATACAAATGATTCAAATAGATATATACAAGGTAGTTTGAGAGGAAGGACCATAGCAATTGGCAGATCTGTAAAGGCTTGATGAAGATGTTTCCCCAACTACATATTAAAGGAAGAGAAGGATTCCATGAAGCTGAAGTAAGCACAGATTGTGTTCTAGGCATAGGAGACAATCAGTACAAAGGTACAGAGTTAGAAGTCAGAGTGTTGTATAGGGGAAGTAGCAAGAAAGCCATTTTGGTGGAAGCATGTAAAAAGAAGTAATATACAATAAGGTTAGAAAAGCAGATTGAAGATGAGTTATCAAGGCTTCTAACTGTCAAGAAGTTGAAATTGTATTTGATCCTAGAGGTAATAGATCTACCAGCACTTATTGAGAAAAGAATATGGCTAAACTTCTGTAGTAGGAGAATCATTTTCACAGCTATGTTAAGAATGGCTTAGAAAAAAAAAAGACTTGATGTAGGTAGATTAATTATGAGGCCATTGTGTTTGCTCAGACATGATTTGAGGAACTAGGGTGGTAGCTCAGTAGAGAAAATGAAACAGAGACAAGAGGTGTTGTGGGGGTAGAAGTGACAAGAATAGCAATTAATTAGGTGTATGTTGGGAACTAAGGCAGAGTGAGAAGTTGAAGAATATGTTTAAGCTGGAAACGTGGATAATCTGTGATGGAAGAATAGTAATACCCTTGAATGAAATAGGAAAATTTGAAAGAGAGGGTGGTTTCAAAGAGTGTTTAAAAATGAGGTCTATTTTGAATATGTTTAGTTTGAGATTCATAAAGGATATCCAATCCAAAATATCTTAGAGGTAGGCATGATATGAACTGAAGCTCAGGAGAAAAATTAGGAATGCAGGTGTGTATACACACATACAGAGATGCACATATATCTACATATGTGTGTATATGTGTATATACATATGTCATATGCACAGAAATGCTATTTAAATTCATTGGAGATGATGTGGTGGGCCAATGAGAGAGTATAGAGAAAGATCAACAATGTAGTGGTATGCTCCTCTTCCAGCATTGACTATTTGGATGTATTATCATCTATGCCAATTTGACAGTTGTGAAGTGGCTGCCCAATCTCTTTAGAATATACTTCTTTTTTTAGTATTGCTATATAACTTTTCATATGTTTGATGATAGATTACCTTTTTTCCTTTTGACATTTATATGAAAATATTCCATATTAGGGGAGGCTAGGTGGCGCAGTGAATAGAGTGCTGGCCCCAGAGTCAGGAGGACATGAGTTCAGATCCTGCCTCAGACACTTAACACACACACACACACACACACACACACACACACACACACACACACACACATACACACACAAATAGCCATGTGACCTTGGGCAACTTACTTAACCCCAATTGTCCTCCAAATAGCAAAAAAAAAATTCTGTATTAGCTAAAGGTATGGTTGCCCAGCAGCACACTAGCTGTCTTCTTACCCCAGTAAAAACCCCCAAAATACATCTATTCAGTAGAAGATGAGTTAGCTGTGGGTTACATGTGCATGTATGTACATATTTATGTGGGTATATACGTATATATATTTACATATACACATACACACACATACATGTATATATACATAATGTGTATGTATCTGTAATGGAAATGCAAATTTAAAGATCTTCCCTGCCCCCCCATTGATAGACTTAAGAGACTCTGAGAACCTTCCTTAATTTGAAAATATACTCTTCCCCCTAATAGGCTGAATGTGGTCACATGGATCCTGTGGCAGGAGGCTTGGTTTGCAGAAATGCCCACATCTTTTTTTTTTTAAACAAATGCTTTATTAACTTCTGTTTTACATCATTCATTTCCGCCAGATTTTGAGTTACAATCATTTTCCCCCCATTATTCCCCTACCCAACCTCCCTGAATAGCAGTCCCACAAGATATCGCTTCCTCCAATCTGCTCTCTCCCATACCTTCTCCCATACCCCCATCGACTTTTCCATTAGAGGAAGATGAATCTTTGTGTCCCAATGCCTGTGCATCTTATCTCCCAATTATAGGCAAGAGTATTAATAATAGTATTTATATATATATTTGAAACATTTAATGTTACGACCTCGAATTTCAGATCCATTTCCTTCCTCCCTTGTCACCCATTCCTTCTTGGGAGATAAGTAATTCAGTATATATTGTACATGTCTAGCTATGCAAAACATTATCATAGTAGATATATTGTACAAGGCTGCTTATAATTCCCTCCCACTCATCCCACCCCCCACCTGGTCCATTCCCTACATGATCCTGTCCCTCTTCTATAGTGGGTACTTCCAACCTCCCCTCACCCCAAGGATGCCCTCCCATCCATCATCCCTCCTCTCATCCCCCTTCCCTCTATCCTGCTGCAGGTTGAGATATCCCATTTAGTATGTATGTCATTTTTCTCCCTGAACCAAATTCAATGTGAATGTGGTTTTGCCTTTTTAGCCTTCCTTATTCTCCCCCTCCTTTGCACCCACTTCCCCTACATGAGATAGTTTACCCTACCATGTCTCTCCCCATCTCCTCTTGCCACTTTCCTCTCTCACCTCATAATTTCATCCCTTGAGTACTCTCCCTTCCCAACAAAATCAACCTATGCCCTCTATCCATATATAACTGTAACCATATACACACACATTCACATATGTATTCATATGACCACACCCCTTCTTCCATTATTTTCATAGTGAGAAAGATATCATCAGTCACAGTTATTGCTTTTCCATATAGGAATGTAAATAGTTCAACTTTGATAAGTTCCTTTTGATTTCTTTTCCCTGATTACCTTCTCAGGCATCTCTTGCTTCTTGTGTCTGGATGTCAAATTTTCTATTCAATTCTGGTTTTTTCCTCAAAAATGCTTGAAAGTCCTCTATTCCACTGAATGACCATATTTTCCCTGAAACAAAATACTCAGTTTTGCTGGGTAGGTGACCCTTGGGTTCATTCCCAGTTCTTTTGCCCTCTGGAATATCATATTCCATGCCCTTTGATCCCTCAGTGTAGAAGCTGCCAGGTCCTGGGCTATTCTGATTGTGTTTCCACAATATTGAAATTGTTTCTTCCTGGCTGCTTGGAGTATTTTCTCCTTGATCTGGGGATTCTGGAACCTGGCTATAATATTTCTGGGAGTTTTCTTTTTGGGATCTTTTTCAGGAGGTGATCGTGGATTCTTTCAACCTCTATTTTGCCCTCTGGATCTAAAACATCAGGGCAGTTTTCCTTGAGAATTTCTTGAAGGGTGATTTCTAAGTTCTTTCCTTGATCATGGCTTTCAGGTAGTCCAATAATTTTTAAATTGTCTCTCCTGGATCTATTCTCCAGGTCAGTGGTTTTCCCATGAGATATTTCACATTGCCTTCTAATCTTTTGTTTGTTTGGATCTGCTTAACAGCATCTTGATTTCTCATAAAGTCACTAGCTTCCATTTGCTCCAGTCTAACTCTGAAGGAATGAATCTCCTCAGTGAACTTTTGAGATTCTTTTTCCATCTGGCAAATTCGACTTTTTAAGGCATTCTTCTCCTCATTGCCCTTTTGGGCCTCCTTTGCCATTTGAGTTAGTCTATTTTTTAAGGTGTTGTTTTCCTCAGTCAGGCTGCTGACCCTCATTTCATACTTTTCCTGCATCCTTCTCATTTCTCTTTCCAATTTTTCCTCCACTTCTCTTATTTGATTTTTAAAGTCCTTCTTAAGGTCCTCTATGGCCTACAACCCACTCATGTTTTCCCTGGGGCTTTTGGAGCAGGACTTCTGACCTCACAGTCCTTTTCCCGCTCTATGCCCCCAAAATAGGAGTCTAGGGTTGCATTTTTCTGTTTCCTTTGCCTTGGCATGTTGCCACGTAATTGCTTGACTTTTGGGCTTGTTGCCACACTATGGCTTTAAGGCCAGATAGAGGAATTTTCGTCCCAAACATGTGGGGGGCAACTTCCGTTTCTGGTAAGCTGTAAACCCACCCACAACTTCCACCCTAGATCACAATCCAGATCCAGGGAGGTTAAAGCAAGAGCGATTACCCCCCAAGACTGATCGCTGGATCTCCCCACGATTTGTAGGCTGGGAGCCAGAAATGCCTATGAAAACTACAAAAGCATGTCTCCTCAGTGTCTTCTAGCCCCCAGTGGAGGGAGGTGATGCATTCCCCAAATACAGGTCCCAAAGTCCATAGGACACTAACCTCTTACTTTGTCCTAGGCATGTCTATGTTGATAATTGTGGAATCACCACAGCTGCTGGTGTTCTGGGGTTTCTCCAGCTGGCTGCTGGCCCTGCCGCCCTGGGGCAAAAACCTCGGCTCATGCGGACCTGGGCTCGTCTCGGCTGGGCTCCTGCGCTCTGCACTCTGGCTCTGCGCGTTGCCGGCTCCCAGACCGCTGCGCCGGTCCTTCCTGCAGGGCTGCTGGGCTGTCCTCAGCGGGAGGTTAGCTTCTCTGTGTCGTTCTGTGGGTGCTGGGGCTCTAGAAGTTGTTCAGAGTCCTTTTTTACATAGTTTGTGGGGAATCTGGGGGTAGAGAGGCTTGGATGAGCTGTTTCTACTCTGCCATCTTGGCTCCACCCCCCCAGAAATGCCCACATCTTGGTGCTGTGTGATTGGGCAGTGGGTTTAGAGGGCCGTTATACTCTCTGAGACAGGAGAAGGCTATAAAATCCCTGATGTTAGGCTTTGCTTTGGGACTCACTTTGAGAAGTGTTGTGTGACTTGACCAGATGAGACTCTGGGCAGCCATTGAGAGCTACCCAGCTTTAAAAACCCAGATGTTGATGCTTCCCTCTCTGGTCACTGTGATTTGGTATTGATGTAATGGTTGGGCAGTTTGGAAGCCTGTCTGCTTGATCTGTTTGTTTCTCTGTCTTGTAAGTTCTGTCTGTATACTTTGAAGTTCAGGGTGCTGACCTTTTATCCCTGAACTAGGTAAATTATATATGTTTGATTGATTAAAGTAAGCTTGTTAAGCCATTTTAGTTGCTTTCTTTAGAAAAGCATATCTAAGAACCTGTGTTGGTAGCCACCTTGGGGATGTTCGGGTGCTTGGTGCTACACTATCTTAAGGCATGCGTTATTCCAAAAGAGTACACCAATTTAGGTCTTTGCTACAAAGTACTAGAAGGTAACAATTGACATTTGCATATGATTTAATGTTTACAAGGTCCTTTTGTCACAAAAACCCTATATGAA
The DNA here is from genome assembly GCA_011680675.1 of Gymnobelideus leadbeateri. NCBI lineage: Eukaryota > Metazoa > Chordata > Mammalia > Diprotodontia > Petauridae > Gymnobelideus > Gymnobelideus leadbeateri. The sequence goes on along the minus strand of WOXC01007561.1, from coordinate 11,644 downwards.
ACAATGATCATTTTCCACATTTTTCATATGAGGAAACAGTCTCAGAGAAATTAAATGACTTGTGCATGATCACAAAGCTAATAGGTATCAGTCATGATATGCACCCATGTCTTCTGAGTACAAGTTCATTCCTTTTCCCACAACAGAGCACCTCCCCCTCTACAATTTGGAGCCACCTTTATAACATAATCTGGCATACTGTGTGTTAGTAAAATGAATTTGAAATAGAAATGTGGTCAGATAGAAAAAGGAAATTGGCAGGATTTGCTATTTTTTGTGACTTTATTTTATATATTAGCTGAAGCCAGGCAATAGGATTGAAGAAAATATAAATAGGAAAAAGAAAAAAAAAACCTTTAAGGATATAGGCCTTGGAGTAGAAGAGAAATGTTTAAAGGATCACATGAAAAAAAGAAAAGAACTTTAACTTCATGGCATCAGAAAAAGTCAAGGAAGTGAACCAGTTGAGGAAAAGATTAAATTCCTTTGTGAAATTAGAATATATTTACTCAAATGCCTCTTCATCACAGTCAAGTTGTAAAATCCTAGTGGGAAAGCTATATTTTTTCACTGCCCCCTAGGTGGCCCTCTAATATTACAGGAAGGAGGGTTCTGCTTTCGGAAAGAAATTTCTGCCAATGAGAAGGCACATAATCATTGACATCTTTTCAGATTTGAAAGGAACATGATTTCTGTTCGATGGGAAATGCTTTATTCTCCCTGAGCAAAAATAATTTCCCTGCATCAATAAACTTTTGAAATTGCTTTATATTTGAATAAAGTATAATTAACAGTCATTTACCTTAGCTTTAGAAACAGAACTCTAACTTGTTCTTTGAAGTAGTCAAAAGAGGGAAGGGAAGAGAGACAGAAGCACTTGGGACCATGCAAGATCCCATTACCATGCAAATGAGAGTACAAACAGGTTTCCTGACCAGTGCCCTGCTGTCAGGGTTCTTGCAGTTAATAATTTTCATTTTAATAATTCCTTTTTATGGCTCATATAACCTTATTCATTAGGTGGTTTTGAAAATTTGATATCAGCATTAAGAAGCTTATCACACTAACTCAAAATTAAAAAAAAAATAACCCTGTGAGAATGAGGGAAAGTAAAAATGAACGTATCGATGAGTCCATCAGAGTGTATTATATAGAAAAGAATTTCAAATGACCTGCCAGGGAATATAGGTGCTAGTACTTGTGGTACCATTACCTGAGGTAAAACCTCAGGCGACTCAATTAACTTCTCTAGGCCTCCATATTTTTTCCAGTTATTGAATGACAAAGCATAAGTCCCCATTTCAAAGAGTTCTTTTGAGAATCAAGTAAAAATTTAATGATTAAAAGACTGTCTCAAAAATTGACACATATCTCTGAGCCTTAGTTTCCAGAATTTGTGAGAGGGATGGAACTAGATGATCTCCTTTCTGCTCTACATTTTATCACTGTATTACCCTATAAAGTTCCATTGTAAGGAGGCACCAACTATTTTAGGTTTTTAGGGTTTTATAATTTCAATAGTAATATATGGAATTATTCCCTAGAGACCATACTTTCACTGAGCACATTTGACACTTCAGGGATAATCTGAAACAACGTATTAGAAAGATATACGTTATTTTTTCATTTCATTTGTTAAAACAAAGCATTACTAAATACCAGCAGATTTATTTATAATTAAATTAAAAAACTAAATAAAATGGTGGAAAATACATCCTACAGTTTTCTCAGGAACCCCCAATGTCACTGACCAGGATGTGCTATGGAGGAAAATTAATTTCACTCTAAATGACATTTGGAAACTTGCTAAGGGCAAAGAACTGTAGAATGCGATTGTCCAATGAGTCATTTTGTCATTTCAGGATGAAACTGAGCTACCTTGCATGGCAAGTGTTTTAGAAGCACACTTGACAAGGTGAGCCTTCTCCAGCCATGAGTAAAGTACCTATTATTAATTTGGAAAGGGGAGGGATAACAGTCTTGAAAATTATAGGCCCATTTAAATAACTAAATGTGCTATAAAGATATATGCCAAGATTTTAGGGAGAAGACTTGAAAGAGTTATGGGTAAATTAATACACAGGGACCAAGTTGGATTTATGAGGCATGAAATAATTACAGACAGGATGAGGAAAAGTTTTATTTTAATGCATATGGATAGCTATACTGAGACTCTGGTGTTTGCCAAATATGTTGGTACCCAGAAAGTACGTAACAGAATTGAGTGCAAATAGCTAAGCAAACATTAAATTATTTTGGTTTGCAAGAGATCATTTTTCACTAGGTACTATTAACAATAACATAATAGAAAAAAATCTAAATAATATCAAACATCTGAATGAAAATGTGCAAGCAATTGATAATATACGTCCTACTATATAAGTATTTTATGTCTAAATAAAATATGATTGTATGATATTAAAATAAAAATTATTGTTTACTCATATGTATACATATATATGTGTGCTTACACATACACACATATATATGTGTGTATATATATATATACACACACACACACACATATATATATATATATATAATGATCCATTTTAAATACTTCTTTTGGGTGAGTTATTATAATACTAATATTACTAGTAACTACTTACATTTATAAAACTCTTTAAGGTTTGCAAAGATTTGTATCAATCATGTTATTTGAGCATCACAGCAGCCCTGTGATAAAGTGCTATTATTTATTTATTTTTTTAATGCAATTGGGGTTAAGTAACTTGCTCAAGGTTACACGGCTAGTCATTATTTATGCGTGGGTGCTCATTTTCTGAGGCCGGATCTGATCTCGGGTCATCCCAACTCCGAGGCCGGCGCTCTTACTCACTGCGCCACCTAGCCGCCCCTTTAGGGCAATTGGGGTTAAGTAACTTGCCCAAGGTTACACGGCTAGGTTTTTGTTTGTATGGATTAAGTGTCCGAGGCTGGCTCCGAACTCAGGTCCTTCTGATTCCAGGGCCGGCGCTCTATTCACTGCGCCACCTAGCCGCCCCCGATAAAGTGCTATTATTGTCTTCATTATAAAGAGGAAACTGAGGCCCAAAGTAGCAAAATTCCAAATCTAGTACTTTTTGTAGTGTATCACAAAACTTTTAGATATAGAAACAAAAGACAGTGTCATCTTGAAAGCAGGCACTGATATACCATTACTTTGTTCCATAATTTTTGTTATCTGATGAGTGAATATTCAAATCACCTTAAGTGTTATTAATATTCCCAATCATAGTCAGCAGGATTTTGTAAGTAATTGGATTAACTATTATAGATATTAAAAATTAAGAGGGGTTAAACTTTTGAAGGGGACTATGATATGTGAGATTAATATCACCAATTTTTTTTAGAATCAAGGGTGCATTGGAATAGGTTAAGTTAAACCTATTACAATTATATGTAGAATTTCTTTATCTTTATATTTTCTTCTAATATCAGGGCGATTTTGCCTTTTCTTTTTGAGGGGGGAATGCAGGGCAAATAGGGTTAAGTGACTTACCCAGGGTCACTTTCTGAAATTGCTTCTACATAAGCAATTAATTATTTTCTTCCTGGATAAGGTGTCACTTTCATTTGTTTGTGACACTGTTCAGTGCATGCCATGTATAGTACTTTTTGACTATTTTCTAGAAGAAAATATTCAGGATATTTAGGGATTGTTTTTTTAGTTATCTGTGAGTCTTAACCTTTTCTCATTTAGAAATTCTCTTTGTCTTTTTAAAATTATGTTAATTATAAGCACATTTATTTTCAACTACATCATTCCTCCTTTCCTTGTAACAAAGATTAAAAAAGGAAATGGGGAGAAATCATAAAAGCCAACCAACTCATTCAACATTATTTCTAACAATATACATAGGATGCTAAATCAGTAATCCTGTACCTGTGAAATGAAGAGAGGGAAATATATTTTCTCAACCTTTCCTCAGGTCCAAACTTGGTCATTATAACTCAAGGAACTGGTTTTTATTCTTTCCATTGGTATGGTTGTAGTTTCTGTGCATATTGTTTTCTTGCTTCTGCTTCTTTTAATCTCTATTTGTTCATTCATGGCTTCCCATGTTTCCCTTAATTTTACATATTTGTATTTTCTTATGGTGACATCATATTTTAGTTCTATTTATGTGGCACTATTTGTTTACATTTCACCAATCAACTGTATTTTCTGTTCTTTGCAACAACAAGAAGTGTTATGACGGACATCTTGATATATAGGGATTTTGACCTCATTGGCAAATTTATATGACAGTGGGATTTTTGGGTCAAAGGGAATAAATGAAACTAGGTGTTATATTAGTACAAATAATGACCCCAACTAAATTGAAACATATATTCAAACACACTATATGAAGTTACAATTATGTAAAGTATGGTCATTTCTTCCAGTTCAGTGAAAATAGGGAGAATGAATTCCAATAAAGTAAATACTCCAGGGAGTTTATTATTCACAGTCATTGCAACCTAAGTATATTTTAGTAATTTTCTTTACACAATTCATTTCTTTGCAAAAAAGGTTGAGAAATTCTTAGCCTTATCAATTATAAACTGGTGTGTAAGTCTTACCACATCCTTTCCATCATTAACCATTTTAATCTATTTGTTTTAGTTTTGCCAATTATTTAGATTTGAAGTAAAAAAATAAAATGGTTTAATTTGCATTTTACTAGTGGTTTGTAGTAAGATTTCGTGTTATTAATATTTTACATTTTTCCTTTTGAAAAGCTGATTCATATTGTATGGCAAATTATTGTTTGGGGATACATATTATTTTATGATTGTATTAATTTCTCATCTATGTTCTATATCTGACCCTTACCGGAGATAGCTAATATAAGAATGTTGTCCTAATTGATCACATTCCTTCTTATCCTATCTGCATTGATATGATTCTTGAAAAAGCTCTCTTCCTTTTTTATGTAATAAAATTATTTGATTTATCTCATCTTTTCCTTTTCTGGTTAAGAATTTTTTCTCCACCTCTTATTATAAAAGTAACTTATGATGATATCTGTTTTTTCTATCACATAATAGTTTATATCCATAGAGTAAATCCATATTTAGCTTATCATATGGTTAATGGTATGAGATGTAAGTCTAAATTTAATTTCTCAAAATGTACTTTAAAATTTTCTCATTTCCTTTTAGATAGGGAGTTCTTCTCCAAGTAATTTATGTACATAGTTTCTTTGATCACTGGAAGAGTGAGTGTGATTATTTCTTAGAATCTCATTTATCTAGTCTGTTCCAATAATTTAATTTTCTGCTTTTTTACTGGTAGCAAATAGTTTTGGTGAGTACTGTTTTCTAATCAAATAAAAAAAAGATTATTTACTACTTTTTTGCTCATTGTTTCCCTTGAGATTCTAAATCATGTGTTGCTCCAAAAGAATCTTGCATTTTTTTTCAAATCTACAAAGTATCCTTTTGTTATATTGAGTGGAAAAGACAACTGGAAAATCAATTTAGATAGTCTCCTGGTTTTTATTGCATTGGTATGATCCCACCATAAACAATGAATAACCCACCATTTGTGTCATTATTTTTTAAAGAATATATGTGTAATTATACAAATTTTGAGTATGTCTTGGAAGATTAAGTTTCACATAATTTATATATTTCATAATTATTTTGAATGAGAGCCGGCTTTTTATTATTTCTTTCTACATTTTATTATTGATATACATACATATATTTATATACACATACATTCTGATTACTTTTGAAATTTTTATATCCTGATTCCTTACTGAATGTGATGCTTTAATTAGCTTTTTGTCAATTCCTTCATAAATTTTATCATGTCTGAAAATATAATGTTCCCAATATAAATAATTCTATCTTCTAGTTTTAGATACATATTTTTATCATATTAAAATGACAACTCTTATTCTTTTTAAGATTTTTAGGATTATTTTAGGCTTTTTCTGGATTTTTAAAGAATTTTTAAGTGTCAAAATTTTTCTACATGTACTGATATACTTATTTTTATCAATTTAAAAATTAATACTTTTATATACTTTTTAGTAATGTGATTCAGTGGAAAGAACATTTGCCCTGGAGTAATATGACCTATGCTGAAGTACCATCTTTGAAACTTATGACTAAAACAGATAACTTCATTTCTCTGGGCCTCTGCATTCTCTTCTATACAACGTTGGCATGGAGTAGACAATTGCTTAGGTCCCTTTAGATTTATGATTCCATTATTTTAGAAGACTATCAACCATCCTGCTATCCCTGTTCATAACTACCAACTTGGTTATAATGACTATACACATGCACACACTCATACACATATGTTGCATTTTTTTGTTTAATTTTGTATCAATACTCATTAACAATTTTGCCATGTAGTTTTCATTCTTTCATTTATTCCTTTCTAGTTTAGGACCATATTTGTTTCCTAGAACTAAATTTCATCTTCCTAATATAGTTTTCATTACTGTCCCTCCTGACCTTCTATCTTCTCTCTCTCTCTCTCTCTAAATATGTGTATATATGTATGTAACTATATATATATATATATATATATGTATATATATACATATATATAGTTAAATACATACCTACCTACATACATACATACATATACATACATATATATGTATATATATGTAGTTATTTACATGCTGTCATTCTACCAGATGTTCTTTAAGAACAGGAAAAGACTTTCATCTTTCCCTGTATCTTGAGTGCCAAACAAAGTCCCTGATACATAATAAGCACTTGATAAATGCTTGTCAATTACCATTTTCATGTTAAAATCACTAAAGAGAAATGGATATGTTTATCTGGAGGATTTTGCCTGGTTTCCATTGACAAAGATCTCTTCATCCTATGCAGCAGATGTGGCATCAGCTACAATTATCTTACTGGTGGTATTTTAACTTAAGCTTATAATGTACACTACAAGCTAATATTATTGTGCCAATAAAAGTACTGTATTGCTTCTGCTTATGTAATAAAATATACTTCTCCAATTCTAGATTATTTTTTTCCTTTTTAAGGAGAATCAATGTGCCATCATTCAACTTAGCCAGAAACTTTTTGGATTTTTGTTTGATAGGAAAGTCATTGTCAGTCTTTCCATAGTATATAAACTAGTTGGAAATTAGACATTGGTCTTGCAATTGGAATGTCATGTTTAGTGGTGATCTAAATACCATGTGATTGCTCCCTTCCTTAGTTACTCATTATTGTTATTGAGAAAGGGAAAGGAGACTTCATAAGAATGGGAGGCCTACATATAGCTCCCCACCCCCTCTCTCTTTCTCTCTCTGTCTTTTTCCCCCTTCCTCTCCTCCTCCTCCTCTTCTTTTTCTTTCTCTTTGTCTGTGTGTATGTGTGTGCATCCTTTGATTCATTTCATCAGTTGCCATGGGGAAAAAGTCACTCCCAAACCATATATAGACAAAAAATCATATTGCATTTAGTTAAGTTCATATTCACAAAGAAGTCTCAACTTGTCACTAGGATTCTAAATCTTTTCAACAACAGAGAATCTTCAGAGGTCATTCTCAAGTGGCAAAACCTTCTTTGTTTCAGCTTCATATCTTTGCTATGAGAAAGGATTGCTTGGAGCAATACTTGGTAAAGTCTTCTATTCTGTTACAATCCAAGAGGCATTTATTTAGCAACAGCTTTAGTAAAGACACTATATTGTACTCTAGGTACATAGTGAATGGAAAACAATCTCTGCCCAAAAAAGTTTACATTTTAGTAGTGGGGGAAATAGAATACAAATGTAAATAGATAACCATATCCATGATGGATTGAGGAGGGAGAAAAACAAAACTAATTACTGGGGGAAATCAACAAATATTTACTATATTTGCTATATATGAAACATGAACTGGGCCTTGTAGGAAGCTAGAGGCACTAAGAGGGATTGATGATGAGGAAATACATGCCAGGTATTCCATTCTACACTGAGCTGTAGAATGGAATGCTGTGTTTATGGAATAGCAATTACTATAGTTTGGGTGGAATGTAGTATATTTGAAGCAAGAGAAATGTTTAATGTATGGAGAGTAGACTGGGAAAAATATAAAAGGCTTTATTTTTTCTAAGCTGAGGAGTTTGTATTCTATCTTGGGAGCTACTGAAGATTCTTGAGCATAGGATTCAGACATGTTTTAGGAATATTGTTTTGACAGCAACTGAATGGAAGATGTAGTGGAGAGGAAAGAGACCACAACTAGGGATTTCAATTAGAACATTCTCACAATAATTCAGGCTAGAGATGCCAAGTGTTTGAACAAGTATCTATGTGCCTAAAGCAAAGGAACAGACACAATATATAGTGGTCCCTTTCTTTAAAACCCAGCTTGATTGCCACAGTATGTGGTGCCTCCTCCTCAAGGTGGAGCTCTTTCTCCTCAAGTTTTTCTAGATTAATTATCTAGATTCCCACTTTGACCTCTCTACTCTGTATTATTCTATACTCTATTACCTCCCTCCTTCTTTCCCCTCTCTCTTATACTGGGAGAAACTATACACTATAGTATTGTATACATATATATGCCATATATCTTAATATATTATCTATAATTATTTAAATATATGCAATATGTACTGTATAATGTAACCATATAGATACCATGTGCTAAATTATCTCTATTCTACATGTATATGCCTCATATATGTGTTTATACACACACACACACACACATATATATATACGTATTAATACATTTATATAGGTGTAGATAAAACATATAAATACCACATGTTATATTGTATCTCCTTGAGGGAAAGGGCTACTATATAATTTATATAATTTTCATATTTTTAATAATGTACTTTGTACAGTGCTTTGTGCATAGCAATTTAATGCACAATCATTAAAATGAAATTAAAGATCTTTAGAAAGGATCTTCCAAATAAAATATCTGCTCTATCATTCTGGCATTGCCTGAAATTCCAACTTAAAAAAATAAAGAACTGTCTTTTGGGAGGATTGATACATTAAACTCTCCCAAGATATTTAGAAATCACCCTCTCTCAATTTCAAAAGGATTTATTGTTGCTATTAATTATAATAACAAGTTTATGATTTATTTCTTTTTACAAAACCCCTCCGGAGGTGGGGGAAACATACTATAAAAGCAGAAGGGTAATTACTGCACTTTCCTGGAAGTGAGGATATGCTCAATTACACATCTCTTGTTGGATATTATAGCACAACAGGGTTTCTTATTATGGTAATGAATTGTCATAAAAATGTACCATTCGTGGGGGAAAAAACTTTCTCCTCTGCAGGTTGCTGACTTCACTTTGTATCTTAAGCATACCTTTACATTTCCATTCATTACAGTCCCCATTGAAGTTATATATTCCTATTTATTATGTAGTAGATGGATGATACAAACTATATTGTTTGTTCAGAAGCAAAATTCATTTCCTCCAGTATGCATCGCTAGCATTTGCAGCAAATTTCTCCTCCCTTTCCTGTCTGGACAAACTCACAAATTCAAGATTACAAATGGAAATTGACTAAGTATAAACTGAGACACCATAGATGGGACATGGTACTGTCATGCTACACCATGCTCTTAGTTGCACCAGTGCTTTATACTTGTAGTAGTGTTTAAAAGGATCACTTTGTGCCACCTGTTGAATTAAAAATCCACAACTTAACACAATCTATGCTATTTTACTTTTTTTTCCTTTATTTTATTAAACATTTCTCCATTCTAGTCTAGGCTTCACTGGACCCCCTTGAGGCCCTTAGTTGTGTTTGATACCTCTGCTTTGGAGAAAAAAAAGACAAGTTTCCCCTATGTTCTATGTCCTTCATGAATCCTTCCTTCCAAAAACTGAAGTCTGAAGTGACCCTACAAGGCACCATGATGGTTTTGATAGTGTTATAGACATGTAGTTAGGAAAAGCTACTTTCAAATTGAATATGATACTAACGAATCATGAATACTCCCTATACGACCTTGGACAAGTGTCCTAGTCTCTTTTAGCTTTTAGTTTCCTCATAGCTCAAATGGAAATAGTAATAGCATCTATTTTACTGAGTTGTCATAAAGACCAAAAGAGTTCTTTTATGCACAACATTTTGTAAACACTTTTTATCACTATGTAAATGCCATATATGGTTATTATTGTTGGAATGATATTGCTGTTCATGAAACACTTTGTCTAGATATCCTTTGAACCACTATATTATTGTTATTATTGTTTTTTTTAAACAAATACTTTATTAACTTCTGTTTTACATCATTCATTTCCGCCAGATTTTGAGTTACAATCATTTTCCCCCCATTATTCCCCTACCCAACCTCCCAGAATAGCAGTCCCACAAGATATCGCTTCCTCTAATCTGCTCTCTCCCATACCTTCTCTCATACCCCCATCGACTTTTCCATTAGAGGAAGATGAATCTTTGTGTCCCAATGCCTGCACATCTTATCTCCCAATTATAGGCAAAAGAGTATTAATAATAGTATTTATATATGTATTTGAAACATTTAATGTTACGACCTCGAATTTCAGATCCATTTCCTTCCTCCCTTGTCACCCATTCCTTCTTGGGAGATAAGTAATTCAGTATATGTTGTACATGTCTAGCTATGCAAAACATTATCATAGTAGATATATTGTACAAGGCTGCTTATAATTCCCTCCCACTCATCCCACCCCCCACCTGGTCCATTCCCTACATGATTCTGTCCCTCTTCTATAGTGGGTACTTCCAACCTCCCCTCCCCCCAAGGATGCCCTCCCATCCATCATCCCTCCTCTCATCCCCCTTCCCCCTATCCTGCTGCAGGTTGAGATATCCCATTTAGTATGTATGTCATTTTCTCCCTGAACCAAATTCAATGTGAATGTGGTTTTGCCTTTTTAGCCTTCCTATTCTCCCCCTCCCTTGCAACCACTTCCCTTGCTTCTTCTACATGGGATAGTTTACCCTACCCTGTCTCTCCCCATCTCCTCTTGCCACTTTCCTCTCTCACCTCATAATTTCATCCCTTGAGTATTCTCCCTTCCCAACAAATTCAACCTATGCCCTCTGTCCATATATAACTGTAACCATATACACACACATTCACATATGTATTCATATGACCACACCCCCTTCTTCCATTATTTTCATAGTGAGAAAGATATCATCAGTCACAGATATTGCTTTTCCATATAGGAATGTAAATAGTTCAACTTTGATAAGTTCCTTTTGATTTCTTTTCCCTGATTACCTTCTCAGGCATCTCTTACTTCTTGCGTCTGGATGTCAAATTTTCTATTCAACTCTGGTTTTTTCCTCAAGAATGCTTGAAAGTCCTCTATTCCACTGAATGACCATATTTTCCCCTGAAACAAAATACTCAGTTTTGCTGGGTAGGTGACCCTTGGGTTCATTCCCAGTTCTTTTGCCCTCTGGAATATCATATTCCATGCCCTTCGATCCCTCAGTGTAGAAGCTGCCAGGTCCTGGGCTATTCTGATTGTGTTTCCACAATATTGAAATTGTTTCTTCCTGGCTGCTTGTAGTATTTTCTCCTTGATCTGGGGATTCTGGAACCTGGCTATAATATTTCTGGGAGTTTTCTTTTTGGGATCTTTTTCAGGAGGTGATCGGTGGATTCTTTCAACCTCTATTTTGCCCTCTGGATCTAAAACATCAGGGCAG